>JAUOBV010572325.1:0-16119 GCA_032360425.1 Rubia occidens | reverse complement strand
TTAACATCTATTTTCTAAATATTAATTTTTTATGCGACATTATTATATACAACTAGAAATATTTACGGTCAAACATGTTCATTGAAGACCGTGAAAAAGCAATTCAAAACTTAATAGTGGGACGGAGGGAGTATGTGAGAATGAATTTAAATTAAACGATAATTATTTATTCGCTTAGATTGTTGGACGGTAAGGTTTCTTTTCACGTGATGAAAAATGGAAGAACACGCGCGCATGTACATGCATAGATCTTGAACTTAAAGGATGTTATCATTCATGCAGATAGATATGATTTCTTTTCATATATTTTACTCGTGGTTCCAGAATTGAAGTTCAGTTGTGACACCACTGCTCGCGTGTGCATTTGCTAAGTGCTTCTTAAAATTTTTGAAAACTTTTCAAATCTTACTCTTAACAAGTAACCATTACTGGAAAACTAGTATACAGGCACGGGGATATCAACACCAGTAGTCCGAAATCGGTGCTAGAACACCAGTAATACCACAGAGGACACTACTACAAACTAAACCTAATTAATTTAATACTTTGAAAGTGTTGCTTTAGGTGCTAAAAATACTAAGTTGGACCTATTGCAACATTTTTACAAATATTACCTTAGGTGATTTTGCATTAGATATCTAACACAACACTTATGAAGATTTAGATAACATTTTTCAAAAGTTTAAGTAATACTTTATAAGCTATTTAACATTTTATTAAGTGTTGCTAGAATAGTATCATGATAGCTCTAATTTGTAGTAGTGGAAATTCATATACCAGTGCCTATGTATAATTCTGGGCAACACCGATAGTGTACGCACTAGTGCCTGATCGCCTGAGGAAAAATTATTCTAGAAATATCAATTTTCAGCATCAGTAGTATTCCGACTGGTGCTAAATGTGTCTATGTGAAATTAATTACGCGGGAATGTCAATTTTTAACATTGGTAGTATTCCAATTGATGCCTATGTAACAATAATGAAGGAAATGTCAATTACCAACACTGGCATTGGCTGAAAAGCCTAGCACCGGTTCTAGAACCGGTGTCTAAGGGTAAAAAATACTTATAGCCTCGGTATTCGTGAGCTTGTACCGGTGCTAGGTAGGCATTTATTTCTCACATACCCATATTTTTTGTCAGGTAAAAAATGAATTGTTGGCGTTTTGGGGTCCATTAATGGTAGTTTTTGGATGATGGAGACATTGAATGCTCATCAATGAACACCCTTAAATGTTCCTTTTATTTTTTATTTTTTTAACCTTTAAGATGGAAAATGTTCAGGCCCAGCCTCAATGGGTGGCTAATATATAGTTTTCTCCAGAACCCCAATTTTTATAGAGGCCTTATTATAAAAAATACTGTACATATAAAAAAATATTACTCTACATGTTTTAATCCTCACTTCGCGAGGTCGTTATCTTTTTAGAGAATTAATCTGCCGAGCACTAAGAGACCAAAGATATAATTTATATGTTGCTCTCGTATGCTCAGTACCAACTATAGAAAGTAGATAGTGGCAAATCCGGGGTCGTCCACAGAGATGTTAGAATTCGAGAGTTAACTAAGCACAACTCACAATCGGGCATCACTCCGATGGTGTGTTGGGAATAACTAGTGCTAAAAATATAGGATCCGGGGTTTTATCTAAAAACTACTAATCATGCAATTCAGAGAGATTAAACTAGATTAACTTTCCTTGGAATATTTTCTTAACATGACCGATAAATTACTTTGATCCTAGATTCTATTGGATATAAGAACTATAACCCTATCTTATGCCTATGTCATGTAGTGAGGATGATGGTCGGTTATTCCCAATGTCTGTCATACAAAGGTTCATTGGCATTTGAGAGGCTATCACTACCGCCTCCGTGATAAGGGAAGGCGCTTTGATCACACCTTTAGATACCGCAATTTCTTCCCAGTGAAATTCACTCCCAATGCTAACGCATCCCCGCTTAAAGATCAAATGCCTAAGCAGTCACCTTGCAGTGGTAGCAAATGTTAGATATGAGAGTAAGGAAAATATATCCAGGCCACCCATTGTGGACGCTTTTCCCTAGGCTTATATAGGCAAAGGAATAAGCGTCTCACTATGACTCTAGGGTTGAAATGACGATGGTAGCTACACGATAACCCTAGTTGCTACAAACTATCATTCTTACTCTATCCGGGTACACCGAGGGTGCACCAAACCCCCACTAGAGATCTTGTCCCTAACGTGAACATTACTACACGATTATCCAATCGAGCTAGGCTATAATGATCAGAACGGTACTCTCAATCAAACATGCATGCAATCACATCTCTGGTACTCACGAATCTACAATACACCTAACCAACGTTCACAAGGAAGCAAACAAGTCTAGCATGGAAACATATCACATAAGAACTACGATGCATCACAAAATATACATAACATGCATCTTACAAGAATATAAATCTCTAATCCAACATGAGTATTCATAGACAGAAAGATAAGAAGATCTAGAATCGCACAAAATCATCACCCAGTCATGAATACAAATAAATCCCCAAGTAATTTACACTAATATATGGACATTGAATCCAATTATCCAATTCAATCATTGGATTCAATGCCATAGGCATAAACTATGAACTAGTAAATGAGAAGAGAAGAGTTAGTCTCTTTCTCTCTCTACCTACTTTTCGAACTATACTAAAATAATGATAGATTCCTTAACCCTAGTGGACTAGTGCCTATTTATATAGTAGGTGGAAATGGGCCTTAAAAATCCAGAAATAAAAGAAAACCCTAGTAGCCACGTCTGCACAAACCGTGCAAAAGCACACGACCCGCACCACACGACCAATGCAAAAGTACACGTGCCTCGGATTGGAGACGTTCCCCCACCAAACTGATCCTGCGACACATGAAAATCCATGCAGGCCGTCGACTGGAAAGTGTTCTTGGCTATCTGAGCAGTGTAGCCCATGCAGAATCTCACGGGCCTTAGTTAGGAGTCATCATCCTCTGCTTCTGATGGCACGCCCACACAATAGGGCGCAGGGCGTGGACCGGAGTTCTGTGTCTTCATCTTCAGGGTGCACGGACCATGCAAAAGGATAAGGCCCGCATCCGGACTTACTTTTAAAAGCCATCAATTTTGCATGTGTCTTGTAAATGTACACGGACTATGCAAGTCTTCACTTCTTTTAGGATTTTGACTCTTTTTCTTCGGCCCATTCCGTTTACTACCACAATAAGTGCGTAGTCTGTGGTCTACTACCATTCTTGCGAATGGGCTTCACTAAGCTACTCCAAAGTGCTTACGAGCAATCTACAAATAAGCTCACAAAATAGAATGTAGATACTCGTGAGGACATAGTATCCATTAGACCTAAGTAATCATCAAAAAGAGGGATTTAGATAAGAAAATAAAAAATGGCCACCTAAACCCCTTGTATTATAAACCCACTTGAACCAAGCAATCAACCATATAAAAGCTACTAACAGATGTACTAAACACATCTGAAAATACAAGCTTCTAGTTTCTCATCAAATGCCCACACTTAAACATTTACTCCTCCTTGCATAAACAAGAACGAGCAAATATCTAAGCGAAACATAGCATGCAAAGAATTCCCCAAAATATCCAACATTTATTCCTAGACTACCCTAGTCACCCAAAGACAAGAATCTCTCAACTCTCACATCCCAAAGAAACTAAGACAATCTATCCAACCTACATACCAAATCAAAGGTGAGATTCACAAAATATGAATGTGAGAAGCTAAGTTACTCTGCCAAAAAGAAACTACCAAAAGATAATCCAAGAAAAGAAAAGGATAATTTTTTATTTCTCTCAATTTGTCTAGGAGCCGGCCTTTCTGATTTTCATCCTAGCATCCCACAATCTTTTCTTTTCAAAGCTCACTTCTCACATTTTCCCACACCATTTGGTTTCTCACTTTTGCATAGGTTTTTCAACCTATCCAGGCCTTTCCCATTGTTGCCTAAGCAGCCCTTTCAGGTTTTTGACTTAGCTGGGTATATTTTTAATTTTTTTTGGTGTAGCACAAAATGGCCAAAAGGTAGGCTTTAACCTACAATGAAGATAAAGAAAAAGACACAAGCGCAAAAGAACTTTGTTAGAACTCCTATGTGCCTAACTACCCCCTCCCACACACTTAAACATTGCATTGTGACCAATGCATCATACAAAGTATAAAACCACAAGTGGAGTAGGTAGAATGGTAAGACTTACTCTTGGACCAAACGGGCCAGATCTCATGCCCCTTGCCTTGCACCTTCTTCTTCACTCTTCTTGCCTCAATTCTTGTCTCTTACAGGGAACGAGGTCATGAAAACCTTCAAGCTTTGAGGCATGCATCCACTTAATAAATTTATCCATGGCCTCTTCTTTCACATAGGCTCTCCCATCAATAATGGCAAACTTCTCCTTCATTTCTTTCTCAATGGAATCTAGTTTAGCTCCCCAAGTCCTCATGGTTCCATTATAGTCAAGCCTCGCCACAAATTCCTCCATTTGTAAACTAATCCCACCTATCGCATGACCAACTTCTTACACCATTTGGGTTGAACTCATGAGTTGTTCCCCAAATGTACGAAGTTGATCGAAGAAGTCCCCCGGTAGGTTGGTTCTGGTAGCTTGCACTCTAGGTGGGTTCCCACCGTATTCTTCTTTGATTTCCACATCCGAGGCTGATGGGGGTTTTTGTAGAAGCCTTCTTAAACCTCAGATTGGAAGATATGAAGAGATCCTCCAATGCGGTGTTGTGATTGATTGGCGCGAGTACCAAAAAGTTGCAAATTGTTGCACCACTATATGACCAAATAAAATGATTCTCCGTGGTGGTGGCGGCAATCATAAAAACTCTTTCCAACTTATCCATTAGTGTACTTGGTCCCCAAAAGACTTAAATTCTCCAAAGCAAAATGGGGAGGCGTCTCGTGTCCTAATTTTTGTGCAAGAAAACCGACCATTCCTTTATTGGTATCTTTCTGACCTTTTTCTTCCCCATGAATGTGCACCCCTCCACAAATGTCTCCACCAAGTTGGGATAAAAATTTCCTTCCAGGGTCATAGCCCAAAGTATTTGCACGCCTTAGTTAGGGAATTTAGAAATTTTCTCATGGCAAAGAACTCCAATGGATAGGTGTTGGTGCACGTACCCCAAATATGGGTGGGCTATTACGATACTCTTTTCCCTAGTGGTTCCTATCTATGCTAGCAAAGTCCCTCCAGAAGCTGCCCAATGAAAACGAAAGTCCTTTTCGGTGTATCTTTGGCACTTCCTTCCTATACTTTCACTCGAACGCTCGAGCAACTTCCTATACGTCATTGAGTACTCCATGTCGTCAAGTTGAGCATGATGGTTCTCCTTCCGTTACTGTCCGATGTTTACTCCACGGTTTCTAAGAATTCCAAAGTCCACCTTATGTACGTCTTGGAGTGTATCTCGAGGAAGCCTTCTAGGCCGTTCGGCATAGAAATTAGGTGGTAGGTTCGAGTAGGCCTAGTTCCACCAAAGTCTCTTTGCACTCAAAATTTTCTCCAAGATGGTCCTCATTGGCATGTTGAGAAATTTCCATTTCTGGGCCGCACACCCAAGGATGTTAGTAAATCCCATGAACTCATAAACAATGGTGGGAGTAGGAGGTACTGGAGTTTTTGGCTCTTGTTCCCCAACTTTAGCCGAACCCTTCCCTTTTTCACTTAGGGAAGTTGTTCCTTTCTCCGTCTTACTCCTCTAAGGACCAATTCTATCACAATATAAGATAAATGGTAACAGCAAGATATACACAACTTATGCACTAAGATCAATAAGTAAGAAACATTCTTCATAAACATGAAATGTATGCATAATCATGACATCTCAACTCAAGGATCATTATCTTCCCCCACACTAAGTTCAATCTAACATCACACATATAACCCACATACTCCCCAAAAACATCAAATTTTCAAATTTTCAAGCTCCCCACGTATAACACAATCATCCCAATGAAAGAAAATAAACATAAAGTTCAAATATTTACGCGAATTCGGAGGCTAGGAGATGAAGATCATACAAGGAAAAAAAGCAAAGAGTACTCTCCCTTGAGAGAAAATGCCCAAATTGAAATTTCCCTTATTGTGAATTGAGTTGGGATGATTTTGAAGTAATTGGAGTGGGTTAAATGTTCTATATTGATGAGAGAAGATACTCTGAATTTGGATTAAGAGAATCAATGATGTTCTACAAGTGGGTTGTTTAGGAGAGAGACAAAGAGAAGCTGGTAATGGTTTGCGAAAAAAAATGAAACTTTTTGGAGTGAAAGATTAATGAATTCATGTTCATCGAAGGTGTTAATGCTTGGTGTAGTACCAGTAAGACTAACCAATTTGGGGAAGAAGAAAGCTTCAGAATCAATGGGGGGTAAAATGCTTGTTTTAGCAAAGTTTTAGTTTGTCAAATTTCTTGACTTCTACTTGACTACAGTAATTTCTGGTTAGCACGAGCATTGCATGGCCCTGCCATGTCCAAGCCTTGTGTCAGTTCTTCCTACACGAGCCTTACACGACCCGTGCTCCCTAGAACCTTCATTTTTCTAACACTTTTTCACCCAATCCTATTTTCTCCAAACCACAACCACAAGAAACGATCTTAGACTCAACAAGAACCTAAATTCTTCAACTAAATCCTTTGCCACATAAACAAAAGCATGCAAATAACTTACTACTAAAAACACCATAAGAAAAACACCCTATATTTATTGTTATCCTTACAAATTATTTTTTCAGGCATACTAATTATAACAAACCTACCAATGGGTCTCTAGAGTCTCCATCCACAACTACACCCACAATCACGTCTTTGGGGAGAGGAATCCACAAAGCGTTATCCTCACCTTCGCGCTCCATGTCCACAATAGGGAGTTCATGTTCATCCTTATCTAATGCCGACTCCTTAGCCTTTTCCTTGGGTTTAGGACACTAGAATAACCGGGGGGAGAAATTAAAGGCGGTTATATCAAATGATAGAAGATACTTTCAATGTGCCTTCTCTTTCCCTACCTTTTTTGTCCACCAAAAGAAGGTGGTTATAAAAACTGCCTTTAAAATCACCAATGGAGATGGTTAAAAGCCGCCTTTAAAAAGACACTAAAACCACCTTTTACTCTTTCTGAGTTTCGAAAGTTCCAGCATCCACGGTACCTTGTGTGTTGTTTCCGGACTCGGAAATTATATGTTTTGGAACTAAGAAATGGCATATCTGCTCTTTGTTTTTGAGCTCTTGTCCATTTTCCATTCCCAATCTGTAAAATTATTGCTACAATTTAGCCTAAATGAGAATTATTTCCAAGTTAAGAATTAATTCATATCTTATGTTTCTGAAATCGGAAATTGTAATCGTGACTATATGAAATTAATGAAAAATTTCCAAATTAGGAAACATGTTTTATTATTTTGGTCAACACATATTTCTATTTCATTTATCTGGTGCAAAAAAAACCCCTCAATTCACGGCATCAAATAAAGAACAATACATAGATAATGATAACGTAGCAATAATATATTAATATGAATAGGAAACACTAGGAATCTATTCCAATAGTTATAAGCTACATTATTTTAATCCAATCTAGATCATTGAAAAAACACTAATCTGCGTTTGAGTTCAGATAAAAAATTATGATGAGTGAAGTGAAGAAAAATTAAGCCTATTTATTTCTTGTTCGAAAACCAGTAGTTCTAACAATGGACTCATCCATTGTTTCAAAAAAAAAATTTCATTATTCGGAAAGGGAAACCAAGATAAATTATGAGCTTGTTTTATAGCAATAGTTATTAATCGTTGATTTATAAATCTGTTGCTTTACCAATATCAGGATTTCCTAGAGATGCTGGCCAATTTAGTATGAGATGCCGAGCCAAATTATTCCGAAAAATGTTGATATCCTCTAAGGAGTAGGGCTTCAATTCCTTCAATAAAATCTGTCAATAACTACTTATTGGCAATTACAAGAAAGCATAGTTACATTTCTTACTACAAATAATTGTACATGTACCTTGGTTGTTTGAAGTAAGTCATCTTTGACTTCTTGAATGCACTCAGCCGCGTATAACATGATGTAATATCCGCACTCCCAAGTTTGCATCTGCTTCTTGTACTGATTGAAATTAACATGAAATCCACAATTAAATTAAATAACCATTAAGTATTGTTAATTGAAAAATAATGTTCATAGTCCAACTTGATTTCGAACACCTCTAAATTACATTTACTTTGGTCGCTATTGTTCTTCATTTCCAATTCCAAAATCTCGACAGATGCGTCCGACGATTGGACTTGCAGGGGATCCATCCAATACATGCGGTTTGTTGGTGGGGACAATAATAATCAGTCTCTAATGGTCCATGTATAAGAAAATATAAATTGTCAATGAAATTAGTGTTTTGTTGCCGGTAATGTAATCAAACAAAATTAGCATAACCTTTCAATTTATGGCACAATGAAAAGCTTCTTATCCTTTCGTCCTAGGGTCTTACGAATGTAGTCGATCCTCTCTTTTTTAGTACAATCAATTTCTTAAATTGACATCGGGAACATGTACCCATTCCATCATTTCTTTTGATTATGGTTGAAATGTGTGTACCTAAGAAATGTCATTTTTTATGGTGTATTGAAGTAAATGTAATAGGGAATTTAACTAAAAATGATAGAAAGAACTCACATGGTGTAAATAGACATAATCGTTTGGTTGACATATTCACATCTGCAAAGATCTTCAAAATCACTCGAAAATGCCATGATCTCCCATTTGCATTTGAAAGATAGTCGTTTCCCAAGAATGAATATATTGAGCTTCAATCATATAGTTGTAGCCAATTCTATTGGACATGCACAAAGTTTGGTAAGCCTCGATGGACTTTTGATCTTGCAATTGGAGGTCTAACCTTCATGGGTGTTGCCGGGCCTAATTTAGGTGTTTGTTTTACGGGTCATGGAGTTGTTTTCACCGATCTTGGTGATGCAGACCCTGTTTCCTTCAATTGTTGATCCATTATAGGATCGACATAAATAAGTCTGCGAGGCCAAAGTAGAAACATTCCCCTTGATGGACTAACCTTCTTGTATTCTGCATTTGCTATTGGCAAAGGGGTGCCCGACACCAATGGATCCTCTTAAAAAACCCCTAGAAATACCCTATGGAATAGGCACAGAGTGATGGTGTTTCATCATATGATACAGAACTTCATTGGCTACATGTAATGGTTAACCACCTATTCCTTTGTTAATAAATAGCTCACACGGGAGTGGTTTTTATATGTATTCCCACCAAACTATATGTTAGTGTACAAATTAATCATAAGAGGAAGAAATTTAAATATATAGCTTACTATCGGTAGATTGCAATGCATTGTTAACACTTTCTACTTTAAACAATTTTTGCTCAATTTTTGTAACTGACTTCTTTTGAACAATAACCTCTTGAATCACCTCAATATCCTCGGGGGAATGGTGAAATCCCCTGGATGGCGGGGTCTATCAGGCGTCAAATCATCTAAGTTGTTCAGAAGAACCAGGTCGGTGTGATGGACCAACCTACGAATGAGGATGTCTTGTTGCTTAATTCGTTTGTCTTGAAGAAGGGTTTTTAAGGATGTGGACTCTGGAGGGTTCAGTACCACCGTAGGACCTCACAATTCCGAATGCCTCTTGTTGGTTCATGAAGGATCCCACACCTCTAGCACGTCCCTGGTGGTCAGGTTTCTCGGTTGCTTCACAAAGGATGTCGTGCTTATAGCTCGAAATGAATTTTCCTTATAATTGATCATTCTTCACTTTTTCCTTCATATAGTAGAAGGTAAATTAGAATACACAATTAAGAAATACCTTTAGAAAATAGAATTCTATTGCATAAAATTTTTAGTTACAATTCATTCCACGATTTTTTTTCTTAATCTTTCACGTAAACTTCGTCTTGTTTTGTCGCCCTTTGAGGAATAGATCATGGATTTCAATACCATCCAAATTGATTGGTTGCACAAAAGCTCTTTCCTCATCTTCGGTCATCCCACCCTCTATTGTAATTTGCACATCTTCTTCAAAACGTTGTTTGACTAGGTTGATTGCCGCCAAAGCATAACCCTCACGACTCTGTCGGTGCAAAATTTTATTCTTTATGGAATTTTTTGTTTTTCTTCCCTCATACTCTAAGTTAGGAAGTTAGACTTATTTAATCATTGTACACCTGATAATCAAAACTCTGCAATATTAAGAAATTGTTATTACTAACATTATCCATGTTCTCCAATGCTCTGTTTTGTGGATCTCCCAACTGTCTAGCTGAATATGAGTGTATGTTAGCCATAGGAGATCACCCCTCTTATCACTAAAAAATAAGTCCCTTGACAAAGTGTATTTATATTGATGTCAAGTCTTTGACATCATCAATATAGCCTTCCTCCTCAAATCATCCATGTCCGGTGATTTGATGTCAAATGGCCTCGGTTATGATTTTGACCTCCACAAGGTCAATAACGGAAGAACATTTATAATAGGGGAAAAAAGTTGGAAATAAGAAATCACTAAATATACCTTGCATTCTATCCACAAAGTAGCATTGTATTCTTTGGGAATTTCAGGCCAACTATCATAACAGATGTCAACCTTCGTTCTACCCACCTTCACCACCCAACTTGACAATTATGTACATTGGGCCGATACACACACGTTAGACTTATTGAATATCAATGGGGTTAACTCTTTACTAGCCATTCTATGTTGTAGGGTTCTACAATGAGTTCGGGCTATTCCTACTTCCTCATATCCGTCATACTCATCCTCATACGTACTCTGGTTCGATGAAGGTGGATTTTCATTCAAGGAAAGTGAAGTCCCTTGATCACGAGTCCTTTTCTTAAAAATCATCATTTTGTATGCCCTATTAACAAATATACCATATTATTAGTCACAATGACTTCAGGGAAATAAAATGTATAACACATAAAACAATTCATTAAATTTTAAATTGCAACTATTAAACACAAACCCTCACTTACATTAATATATACCTCTCTATTTTCATGAAACATAAAAACCCTAAATGGATGCCATAATTAATGTTAGGCTAGAATTTATTAACCGAAAACCTAATCTATATTCAAATGAACTAGAATAACCTACCCACATAACATATAACTCTTAAACAAAAAAAAATTCATTGTAGAAAACCTAATGAACTCTTCAAAAAAGCCAAGGGTTTTTGGTCATGCAATGTACACCATTTTTTTGCTCATTGTTAGAGGACAAATCTTCTCCTAAAACAAAGTTTATCCCTTATTCACCATAACATAATCAACTTCAATGAAAAATTCCCAACAACATAGTAAAATCAAAAGTTTGGGTAGATGAATTTGAATAGATGATAATAGGGATGAAAAATAGATAAAAACAAACCTTGTATGAGTTGAAGATGAAATGTTGGTGTTTAGATGAGGAAGAATTGAGGTAGAAGGTTTGTGGGTTTTTGGGAGGTGAAATGTTTGGGAATTTTCGCGCTGGATTTCAAATGGGCGATAAATGTCCTTTTGAAACCCTTTTGACCTTATTTTTCCCCCAATTTATGTCATTTTGGAGTTTGGAAACTTTGGGTCACACACTTTCCGAACTCGGAAAGTGTTCTTAGCTTTAAAAAAGAAGCCAAGAACTGTTTCCGAGTTTGGAAACAAGTACAGTATATAAAAAGGGCATATTTTACAAAACCTAACATCCAACAATTCAAATTCTCAAACCCTCAATCCTAATTCCTCATTTCATGAATTTCTTCCGCCAAGAAACCAACCATGAACTAAAAAAGCAAGGCATCTAAGTCAAAGGCAAGCGACCAGAGCCATTACCCCATCATGGAGATCGGGAAATTGAAGAAATTATTCAACAAACAAGCCGAGGAAAGGTATGTGTGTTTTTTTGAAGAGAAAAATGATTAATTCAAAAAGCACATTGAACTCGAGTATAGGTGAATTCGGGGTAGATTTTTTGCCAGCCCATTTTGAAACACAACATCTAGACAAAGTACTTTGCATTGGGGAACCCGTACACGTTGATGAGGTGATCCAATTTTATGCTAACTTACGTCAAAGTAGGAATAATTGTTACATAACTATGGTTAATGGGAAATTAGTCAATGTGACTAAGTATAGCATAAATGAAGCCCTAGGATGCCCCTACACAGCCTCGGAAAAACTTACCCCCGATAATTCTCAAGGTCTCCTAGAAATTTACCACACCTATTGTTGCCTGGGAGTGAGCAAGGAGACCCCCCCCATGCCCCATTTCCATGGATAATATATATTTTAAAAGATCCAGTAGTGATGCGGGTAAAGCCGAGTGTTATGACATTAGTGTTTTTACCATCGAGCAACGTATAGTCTACGATTGAATTTGCCTAAATGTCTTGCCAACGGGTGGCCACACTTGCAAGCCGACGATTGGTAACTTGGTGCTCTTATAATATGTCATGGAGGGGGTTAAAATTAACTCGAGGTTCACCATCATCTCTTTCATGCTTATGGATGCCAACATGAAGAAGAAGGACCTCTCTTAGGGCAGTTTGATCACCGCCATGGTTAAGAAGGAGGGGGTGGAAACAGTGGATAGCGCCTTATGCAAGGATTATTATGATCAATCTTGGTTCCAACATAAATTGTTTTAGCTTGATGTCAATGAGAAATGAGAGCATATGGTAGTTCCCGGTCAACAAGCCAAGGGTACGAAGAGAGCTCGCGAGGCGAAACTCGATAGAGCGGAAGCATCTAGCTCCTATGATTAATTCATTGTGACTTGAAATTATTTAATTTATATTGATTTATACACTGTGTTTTGATTTAGTCTAATAAATTTTTGTATTTTAAATTTTAATTATTCACAGGATCATATACCAGCTAGAAGGCTTGTCTAAGAAAGTATTTTGATTGCTTGCATGTGGACGTGACTGATGCTCATGAGATGTTGAACCAAGCCCTCTCACAATGTGTGACTTTCTTGGAATCGCAAGGACTGTGCCTTGAAATGAGCGATGATGAAGTGCAAGCAAATTTCGAGCCGGTCTTCTCCAAGATGGGGAAGACGATGGTGATGATCAGGATGATGGCGGCGATGGGGGCCATGGTCATGAAAGCTGAGATAGCGCTTGAGGTGAAGTAGAACAAGAGATCGAGGGTGACATAAATAATGAGATAGACCCCGAGATAGAAGGTATGTTTGAGGAGGTGTAATATGATATTTATAAATTTGTATTTCCACTACATTTTTTTAATTTTGGGTTGTATGAATTTCATTTTGGATGGTAGAAAATGTTTTGATTCGATGACGAAGAATGTCACAAATTCATGGTTTTAGAAATTGGTTGTGAAATAGTTGCTCAAATTCACATTTGGTTGAAATTCAAAGTTGTAGATATTAATTGGTTGATTTTTTCAATCAACAATTATATTTGGAGTGAATTAGTGTTATGTAGATGTGTTTTATTTTTAGGAAAATAAGATTTACAATCAATTAAATTTTAGTTTTTGACCATATATAGGGACAGATGCAATTCCGAGGTCAGAAATGTCTTTGTTTTTACAGGACAAAAGTAATTCCGAGCTTGTAAAGTATATGGTAAAAATTAACTAAAGCACAAACAAATTTCCAAGCTCGGAAAGTTTGGTTACTATTTCACGAAGAAGGCAAGATTCTGAGCTCGTAGCCTATTCCCGGACCATGACTGAAAATGAAAAAACAAAGCAATAATCTCTATAAAAAATATTTCCTCACTCAGAAACCGATATTGGTCTTTTCTGAAGAGCCGATTGAAGGTTTTCCAAACTCGGAAACTTTCTAAATATTAAAAAAATGTGGATTGAGGATTCATTTAACAATCCAATCCCAAAACTCAAAACCCAAACAAATAATTGCAAACTCGTAATCTCAACTACCATAAAAAAACTTCATAAACCCCCCAATTTACAGTCAGTGGAAAGAGGAACAGAATCAAGGAGGACAAACCGTAGGTCTCGATCCACCGGTAGCACGTCCGATACAAGGTTTGTCTCACCCTTTGTATGTAAAACATTATGAATATTTGCGTGAAAAGGGGAAACTTTTAGATTGTTACATTGTTGATTTTAGTGAAAATCTTGCTATAGGTTTGGCTGACCCCCTTAGTAATTTTAAGTATAAACATGTCGAAAATTTCTTTTTTGTAATGATAGCGCTTACTTTCATTTGACATTTCTTTTATGCAAAATTAAGAGAAGTTTCAACATGGATTATGAGACTAGGGTTGGGGGCATGGACATTCCAATTAGCCAATGAGTCTTTTAATAAGTTGTTAGAATACCCTTACGAACATCTCGAACAAGTTTTCCCCAAGGATTTATATGGCCATTTGGGTGATGTTTACCATAGGGAGAAGTGGTGTTTAAATAGTGATCACCCTTACGTTGACTTTATTGAATGTAGCATGCTATACTTGGACGTGATAGGAGGGAATTAGGAACGCCGGAATCTTTTGATCTAGAAGTCTTGCCTATTGACCAACAGATCACCTATGACATTATAGCTAGAACTCTCGTTCCCTCAGATGGACAAATCACTGAGCCAAACTATCCCACGCTTATCCTATTCTATTTCATCATGGAGGGTAGGAAAATAAATCCCGGGGTGACCATTTTAAGCATATGTTGTACATTGCTACTTCGAAGAAGTTGATCAAAGGCCTACCTTATGGCAATGTGATCACATTGATATTGAAGAATGTTCAAAGGTGGGATTTAGTGGTGAGGAAAAAGGACCAAAATATTTTGACAAAACCTACTTCGAGATGAAGGGTTGGGTTTTGCGCGATCGTAAGTGGTACCACAAGCGCGTGGAAGCTTCTGAGGGTAACAAAAGGCCACGAATTGAGGAGAGGCCACAAATTAAGCAAGGTTAGTCACATTTTATTTATACAACGTTATTTTCAAATTCATTATTTGTAGTACTTGTAAATATTTTTCTTCCACATAGTTACAGAAAAAGCTTACATGAAAAGCTTTAGGGATTGCTACAAGTGGATAAGCAAGGAATTTTGCACGATGAAAGCAAAAATCAAGTTTCCGAAGTCAAAGAGCTTATGAGAAACACCTCGCAACAACCTCCCACCCACAACCCAACCAATCGATGTCGACGTCCAACCTCAAAGATGATGAAGAATGATTTTCCGTGATGTAGTGGAATAGTGTATTTTTGTTGACATGTACTCGAGCTTATGAACATTATTTTTATGTTCTAATCTTAACTTATTTTATTTTTCACGAATCATTACAAATGATTTCCATTTTGATTTCACTGCAATACATTATCTAATCATCGTAAATTGTAACTGGAGGTTTCATATTTGTTAATTATTACTGTTACGATAATTTTGTAAATACTATTCAAAGAAACTGAACAACGGATGAGGTAACAAACCTTAGGTGGATCTCTATTTCATGGGTAAAATGCATTCATACCCCCCGATTTCTTGGTTAGTGCACATATACCTCATTGTTTTTCAAAATTGCACATATATCCTTGGATTAGCTGTGACATAAAAACTCATACCCATCCTGTCTGAGTCCGACGTTGACATATTATTTTTTGGTGTTGGCTAATATTAAAATTATCGAAATAACCTCCACTCCATTTTTGAAAAGTTAAGGACCATTTTACCCTCAACTGATGTGGGACACTTCATCAACGTCGATATGAAAATGTATTGTCAAAATTTTGAGTTAAAAAACAGTATGATCTGGACTAGGATTCAAAGCTCATCATCCACGACTTGGCCAGGTGAGATTTAGTTCCTGTTTCCAACCCTAATTCTAGTGGATGTCCCTCGTTTGAGCTGGATTACTCGAACAGATTCAAGATATGGGGCAAAAATACGAAATTGGTTAACAATTTTGGGTTTTTTAGGGGCAAAACAATCATTTCCTTTGAGTCCGATAATGATCAAAGTTGACCAATTTTCCAGATGTCACCAAGGTACAAATGCACTTTCAAAATGTCACCAGGGGCACAAATACACTCTCAAAAAACTGGAGGGTATATGTGCACAAAACAAGGAATTGAGGGGCAT
>JAUOBV010572225.1:0-16129 GCA_032360425.1 Rubia occidens | reverse complement strand
TATCAGCAAACCCTTCTTTTACAGAAGAATCAATTTGTTTCTGCATAAAAGTTGCTTCACAAGCTCCTCTGGCACACAATCATAATATATATAGGAATATATAAAACTCGTGTTCAGTCCATTCAGTTATCAAACAAATCAAAGGAAACCAACTCGAGATCACATAATTCAAAGTTTAAAGTTCCTCGACCACCTGGTAGACTTATCCTCTCATTCCAAATATTTTGCTTTTGCAAGTTTCTGCCACATTTCCTCTACCATATAAAGCCTTTTGGATTAGCACCTCTTCTGAGATCCAATACCTAAATCACCAGTTTAATCCAATTCAAAATAGTGCACAATAAATTATTTTCTTAAAGGAAGTTTGTTTATAGAATCTTAACTAAGAACCCATTAAGCAACCTAGCATGACCACTCAAGACATGAACAAGATAATGTTTCTAAAACATGTACATGGAAATCACATCAATGGGACATTTAACTATATTGAACAACTAAATGAAAGGTAACCATTTATTTTACATATTAGTCAATTCGTCATGAAACATCAAGAGAATCAAAGCACATTACATTTAATTATTATTTTTCCTGAAGTAATATTGCACTGTTTATGTAGAGATCGCGTGATTTCATCCTAAACCACAATCTTTTCCAAGTAAATTATGCACAATCTCGTTTCTTCTAAAGTTAAAACTACTATCAAGTGAATCTTCTTTTTTTTCTTTTTCAACATTGCTTTTCCCCCAACTGAGAGTATACTATATAATCACGGTGAAGCAGTGAGCACCTGATGTTGAGTAAATGTTTTTCTAGTCATCAAGCCCAATTTGTATGAGTGGCAGCAGATTTTATCAAAGGATATAAACATGGAGTAAAACATACTTGTTTGGACTTCATGTCTCCAGTCTCCTGCTTGATTTAGCAAATCCAGGGTTAGAACATCCTCAAACAAGACACCAAGACAACTTATTAAGCTATATTATCATTTTAATTGTTGAAAAAACAGCTTATCCACATTTTCAATTGTTAATATATATTGGTCCATGGCAGGTTTCAAGCCTAAATTCTGTAGTTAGAATTGGAAAAATTAGAAAGTAAAATAGACTTATTAATTGCTTTTAACATTTGAGGAAAAGAGGCAGATATATAGAGGTAAGTAGTGTTTCCAAGACAAAGTGTCATAGTAGACACAACACCAATTGGAATGGCCGATGCAATATATCTGCAAACTCAAAAAGTTGGGGACACTGAGTCATTATAACCAGATAATAAATGAAGCAAACTCAACGATAAGGTAATTAGGAGGCTCATTATAGTCGAGACATTTTGCATAACTTTGTTAAAATATAGAAAAACATAAAATATTACATACTGGAATCATGAATCTCTATCCTAATATCAATTGGTAACGTAGATGTAACCCGTGATCTTATATTAAGGTACTCCCACTGTCACATCCCAAATTTTCCGCTTTTTTTTTGCAATATTCTCTAACAGAATTTGACCAAATATTGTTGAATACATTGTAACAGACAGTTTCTAAGCATCAACTTTTATTTACCGTTATTACACTTAATGGTCAAACCGGTTTCTTGATAATGTGACGATAAACTTGTTTCTTGATAATGTGATTATGATCAATGGGTAATTCAGCTTGGGGCATAAGTAGTATAGTTTTACCTACCATGAATGTGACACTCTTCGCATCACAACATTTATAGAGCAATAAAAGTGAAATCAAACAATTAGAAATCAAATACTCAAATGGATTGAAGGTATAGAGAAAATTTCATTGTTTTGAATTTCAACATCACGATTTCATTGTTTGATTCGTTAACTAATTAGGAAATGAGAAAACAAGAATATGATGTTTTCCAAGCAAACAAGAATAGAATGTTTTGTTTTATTGCATAAATGTATCCTTCGATAGCATTTTTTGGATAAACGAAGAGCAAATTCTTGGAACATCAGAGTATATCAACCATGCAAAGAACAAGAAATCAGATTGAGGTCCAGAAATGTTGAAGAAAAACTGACTTTAAGAAAAGAGGCTAAACGAATAATCACAACTATTTCTGACGCACTCCCAATCCCCGAGTAAAAGAAATGTTGGCCATCGCATATCCATTTTGCACAGTAAAAATAATCCCAGTTTCCTAGCTATTAAGTCTGGATCGAATTCTAAGTATTCAATCCATATGACTAAACAATAAGATCTATAGCAGTTCTATGTCACTTCAACAACTCTAAATAAATAAAAACAAAAATGGCAAAAACAAGCAACAAACATTTACTGAATAACCATCATGTAACTGTGAGGTTACATTTTCTTCCAATATTCCAAAAGAAACAAAAACAAAACTTGTAAAGCACCAAATTCTTGTTTTATAAAAAGAAAGGAAACATTGGTCACCTTATAGGAGCACCCCAATTCAATGGAAACACCAGATTCCGGCCTGGAACTGTCCAAACTCAGATGACAAATCCAAAAATCTCTCTCAACCTTAACCACACAAGACTTATTTAGAAGAACCCTGTTCCCCACTATAGCCACTAAGAAATCAGACTCCACCACCGATAACACTTTCCGGGAATCCATAATCCCTACCTCCTTCTCGTCCTCCTCATCGTCATGGGACCTATCTCCGTCGGCAGTCGAGTAAAACTACGAACAACAATAGCCCTCCTTGGCATCGAAGAAATAAACGTTGTTGGTGTTGCTATCATCACTTATTGAATCAAGACGAGTCCACCTGCTCCTCCGATACTTCACCTAAAGAACATAAAAAACATGAACAACTACGATGAAGAATGTGATAAGACAAATTGCGATGAAGACAAAAGGAATAGAGAAGAAGAAGAGCGAATTAGGCGATGAAACAAATTGCGAATTTTCGATGGAGAACAGAGGAACATAAATACTAAGGTAAAACAATATCGTTTTCTCAAATTAGGGAAGTTGAAAATTACTGAAATAACCCTGGTTGATACAGATAGCAAACAATCCTTATTATATGGTATTTTGTAATGAAATAACCCTAATTGATACCGATCGCCAGCAATCCTTATTATATCTTATTATATGATGTTTTGCGATAAATGTTACTAAATTGTAAATTTTAGTGTACTATTTAAGTAGCACAGTGTATGTCTTGTTAAAGTACATTGGATCGTTCATTTATGGCAACATGCCGTAATTTAATAACTTAAAAAAATAATTATTGATTTATTATATGCACAAATTCAATGTTTCTTACCACAATATTATTTATAAGAGCAAGTTCAACATGTCTCTAAAAATTTCTTCAAATGGAGATTCAAAACTTACACTCTCTATATTTTTTCGCTACAACTCCAATAGACTCCCTATTTTACAGATTTTGACATTTATTATACATCAACTTCTTTTTTAGTTTAAATTGAACCCTTAGTTTCAATTACTCTACAAAAATATATACCAGAAGAAAATAATAAAAAATGGCAAATTTTATTGCTTCATTTTTAAAAATAGTTAAATGCTTTATAACTATTTATTTATTTATTTAATAAGTGCAAAATAACAACTATTATCATAAAACACATAGGATTAGGCTAATGCAAATTTTTTAGCATGTTACAGCAAAACAAAGCAACTTTTGGAATAAAAAAAATTAAAGAAATCAAATTTCAAAACAAAGCCTTTTTGATATTTCACTATTTCTCATCGAGCGAATAAAGAAGGAAAAGTTTTTTGAAATAATTAAACTTTCTCATCATCAAAAGCAATTAAGTCAAAGTGATATCAAAATCCAGCTTTATATCCCCTACTCTTTCTCTAATAAGCTTCTATCATCCATTTAGCACATTTAATTCTTAATTTTTGTATCATCCAAAGTCTACAAACTATATACTCTACACTACAAGAAAAATGACCTATTACTTCGCCCCTTTTACTTCAATTTTTTTGTTAACACCAAATAACCGAGGTATATAAAAGAATTTTTTAACTCGGTTATTTTGTATTTCAAAGTAAAAGAAATTATTTATCTTGGTTATAAAAAAATTGAGGTAAACAATTACTTTTTTACCCCGGTTATTATATAAACCGAAGTAAAAGGTTAAAAAACAAAGTAAATAATGTTACCGAAATATGTGCCACGTCGCACATGTTGTTGTAATAAGTGGCCCGATTTTGCATTAAACATCGTTTGCACCGACATGTGTTCCGATTGACTACCGAAGTCGCAGATATGTAAAAGATACATTAAAGTAAAGAATTTGACGGTGTTAGAAAAAAAATAAAAACAGAAAATGGTGGTTGTGCGATTCTCCCCATTTTGGCATCCCTCTCCTCCCAATATCCCGTCATCACGATTAATATAGGGGCATGTAAGAGGAAAATTAGGCACTACAGTAACTAGCAATCATTGTGCTACAAACACCATAGAAATCTGAATTAACTTTCGTACATGTCCAGTACACCCTTAATTTGTTCAATGGTTTTTAATCGTAGAATTATAAAATGGTTTATGAAATCATGCACATATAAAATCTCACATATACGTACAGTCAATTATATAATGTTCAAATAAGATAGTTAAATAATTGGAAAAATATTATTCATGAAAATATCCATGCAAATTGTACATAAATTTGAATATGAGTTGTCTAAGTTCCAACATAACTGAAAATACAATAAACTCAATTTTCTCGGACAAGGTGACCTTGAAGATGATTGGCCCCAAAATTTCTAAAACCTCAAAGAACAAGGTGTCCCCGGTGCGAAGGTTGTTTCCCCTAAGGAACTCGCCAAAACCCTTTCAGAAAGGGCCTTGATCCTACCTTGTCCAGAGTAGTTCATATACCACTCTGCCCATAGCACCTCAGCACTGCGGGGGTCTTCTCAGTCCGTAAGAGTGGTATAATCTCACACGGGATGTACCGAGTCACATTAAAAAATATTAATTAGAAATATGCACACACACACACACATATATATATATATGCAGTTGTCAGCAAATAAATTTATTTATAGTAGAGTTTTCCCCAAAGTTCTGCTACTTGAGAGCAAAGTTGAAACGTGGGCTATCAAAAGCCATCGTATCATGGTTGAGGTCAAAGAAAATAGGCTCTGGGTAGCTCCAACGTTGTGCAGTGAACTGTACGAAAACCAAAAAGTATTAGTTGCTATAAAGTGTGAAGATGTGTTAGATAGTAAATATATATGTACGTTGGCGAAAGACCTGGAAAAAGGGCAGATTAGATTATCCTTCGCCAACCATTAGTCTTGCATAAAAAAGGAAAATTTTAAGTGCGAAATGCCCTATGAAATGCAAGGAGCAACGTCGGAAATGACGTCGCAGGTGCATGTTAGCCTAAAGTAGTGGGATGCTGACATGTGCCTGCAACTTTACACTTTGGTCAGTTAAGCCAAAGACATGACCAACACAAGAGTGAAGTCACATATGCATAACAATTGTACACTTAGATGTCATAATGCAACGTCGGTAAGATTTTGGTCATACCGAAGGTCACACAATAATAGTGCAACATCACAAACTTATGAATAAACTACTGGAAATAAGAATATGCAACATCACACCATAATCGCATGAACTGAGCTGTGACAGACAGAATAGCGGCATCGCACATATAAGAGGAAGCTATGGGAAGAAACACATAAAACCGGGAAAAAATGAAGTTTAATCAACTTCAAATTAAACGAAAACCCTTTGGAAACAAACTAAAATATTGTACCTACTTTAAAGTCAAGGAAAGTTCATACTCTCATAAATCTAAGACAAAACTAGATAGCCAAAAAAATAAAAATACATTCATAGACCACAAATCAAACATTGTAATAAGAATTCCAAAACATGGGTGTTAGGAGATTAGAAATAACAAATCTTTTCCAAGAGAGAAGATGTGGAGGAACCTGGAGACTGTTGGAATTTTTGGGAAACTTGTGAATATATGGTTGAACTTTCCGTCAAGGTTCCCATATTTATACACTTTTTGAAACGACGTCGTTTTGAACAATTGTGTTATATGCCTTGATGTATGCAACGTCGGATAAGGCGACATGGTGTCGACCACGTACCGATGTTGCAGATTTTGGTGGTCCTAACAATTTCAGCTCACCTAGCAGCCGGTTAACAGTTCGAGTTTACTTAAAAATAGATTTTGCCACAACAATTTGCTAGTTTCAGATTGATTGAAACAATACCCAATAAATTTTTTTTATTTGTTTTACTAATACTACTATTAATTTTTTGTGCGCGTGTAAGTTAGGCTAAAAGGATTGAATAACATTAAAAAAATATGGCTAACAAATAGACTATTAATTAAAGATTAAATATCAAAATATGTCAATACAAATATTTATCCAAACACGAATTTAACAAATTTAATATAAATGTTCTAATCAAAGTCTATGCAAAACAACTAATATATCAATAGGGAAGAATTTTAAGATTAAAAACTACAGGGCCAACACTATTGATAAGCTCGAAGTAGAGCGTGTCCCAACCCTGAGTTCCTCAACAATAAAAAGCTTCTCAAAACCCTTCGGCATCAAGGTCTTCAACCTCCTGTTCCCCAAGTAATTCACGCGGAATTCCCTTCTGTTGCACTTGAGCACGGCATGTATAAGGAAGTTTGAATCAATGCCGGAATTAAAAATTTGGTTATATTGGCACAATTTGACTAATAGTTAGGGTTAGATTGGCACAATTGGTAATATGTTAGGAATAGATTGGGACTTTTTCATATTGCAGGGTTATATTGGCACTTTCAGTCAAAAGTTAGCGTTATAAATGTATATTTCCCTAAAAATTAAATGTTAAAAATTAAATTAAGTAGTAAAAAAATAATTCCTCTAAATAATATTCATGCTACGATCAATCAAATGTTGATTATAGCATAGGGATAAGAAAATTAAATTACTATTGTAATAAAAGAAAAAATAATATCACTAAAGGGAAGGAAATAAAAAGGAAACAAAGATTGAAGGTTAATTTTATTTGTTATGGTTAGTCTAATGAATTTGAATAATTCATTCTCCAAACTTTTTTTTAAATACAAAGTGTATTTATGAGAGTCAAATTTCTTAACTCTTACTCAAATATCATTGATATTATGCAAAAATTTGTTTAATTTTTGTATAAAATGTACTATTATTAATTTTGAGTTTTTATAACATTCATTTTTATGTAATTTAAAATATTAATGATCAAATAAGTGCGCTGAACATCGTGAAAAATGTGACATTTTTAGTAGGATTTGGGAACCGCGAGAGTTTAAATTTATAATCGCTCACCATGTAGGAAATATTAGCATTAATGTAAGTTGTTAAATGAATGAATGCACTGATGACGACATTCTCCAAATTTTCTTTTCTCTCTCTACCAATACAGAGAGCCAAATTTCAATTATATCAAAATCTCAATTTTAGAGAACCCTATGGAGAATCTATTAGAGCAAACAACTTGTTTAAAATCTCTAAAACAATGTAGATCTCTATTGAGAATCAGTTGGAGTTTCTCTAATGTAGAGTATTAGTATATAATAGTTAATATTTTATTTTTTTATGAATCTCCATTCTCGAATCTTTAATTCAAGGAAACTCTAAAAATTCCTTAAACTAGGAACTCCATCTGGAAAAAATTTAGTGAGCACCTGACTGTGGGCGATTTACACATATTGAGTGTGAATTGTAGAGACCATGAAAAGAGGTTTTGGCTAGCCGCAAGCAAAGGTGGCAACACCAACGGTGAGGCAGAAGAGTATAGTACAGGAGGAATGTACTAGTACAAGTAGACAATTGCTTGAATTGGAAGCTACGATGAAGGAGATTAGTAATGATGGAGAAATGCGTAGCCAACGGAAGGAATCATGAGCTAAGATGAAGGAGGTTAGTGGTGAAGTGGATTAGATCAAAACTCAGGAAAAGGTAATTTCAAATACTGATTTTAAAAATGAGATTGCGATTGAAAACAGATTGTGGGTGGATGTGATAAAGGGTAAAAGGGTTCCAAAAAATGCGATGAAAATTAAATTTATAGCCCCTATGGTAGTTGATGGTGAGATTGAATTGGAAATTGAGGAAGAGGATGTCAAAGCTGAGATTGAATTTTGGGAAAATGCCTTGATTATGTATGTTAGGAGGTGAATTTACTATTTCAGCTGTGAAGAGCTTTATGATGAGATTTTTGTCATTTGTTTCTCTGCCTTATGTTTTCTACAACGAAGAAGGGTATTTCTTGACGAAGTTTAAGAATAGATAAGATAGAGATTTTTTTTATGGGTAAAGGTCCTAATACAATCTACAATATGTCTATGTTCTTGTAGCCCTAGAAACCAAATTTTGATCTGAAAAAAGATATGATTAGGCCATTGCACTAGTGGAGAAAGACCTATTAAATGTGGTTCATTGAACCAGAGAAGTCACTTTCAAGGTGACTTCTCTGGTCTCACCTTTAAAATGTAACCTTAAAGGCGGTTTTGTCCTCCTTTGACCACATATTTCATTCGGTAGAGTTTCGAAAGAATGTTAAAATTACAAAAATTAGAATGATACAAAAATCACATATATAAGTGAACCACAATCGAACCTTTATTTGTAGCAACGATGGGAAAATATGTTGGGAAGATTGGGAAAAATGTTTGGAAGATTGTTAAACTACATCATGCCATTGAACAATCACAATATCTTCCAACATAGTTCCACACTTAGTAGGTCCAATAATGAACCTACTTCAAGTATTCTCAAAATATAAATAATGATTTCATCTGGTTCAAATTTGAATGGTGTCTCTATACCTTCTTTTCTTGGTGGAATTTTTTGGATGAAGATGAGGGTGAACAGAGTGGGTACAGAGTTGGATGATTATTTTGTGAGGTTGGGATAAAAATGACAGTTGAAAGGAATATATTTGATGAATGGTAATCATGATTCAACGGATGTTCTTTCATGTTCCACCTACAAAAATAAAACATAGCCCTTGGAAACCATACATATGGGCTGTTCGCATGGTATAAATTTGCATGGAACATATTATTTTTATTTTTTACACAATTATTTCAACTTCCCTTATTGCGACTAGAATCCAACCTAAAATCCGAAAGATCCCATGGGATGGTGGTTTAAATTAACCCTTGTCTTTGTTTACATTAGATGGTGGTATATTATAAAGTCCGTAAATAATGCACCAATAGACGCCGGTTAAAGTATAACTGTCATCTATTGGCCTTCTATAGCCGCGTAACATTTAGGTATCCATTCAAGCCCATGTTTAGATATCGAAACATATAATGGATGGAAGTTTAAGACCCGAAACGTAAATAAGCAGCACAACTGTTCCTTTAATGGGCAATCATTCACTAGTGTTTGTTTCTATTGAATCTTGTCAATTTAATTGTTTAGTTTCATATGTTCATGAACTTATACTGTAGCTGTTGAAATATTTGAAAACTATTATTTTCTCGGATTCGGCTAGGGCTGCGGGCATGAAAATTCAAATAGCGCATTTCAAATTGATTGGAAGCCTAGCACCGGTTGCAAGAACTAGTGTTGTAAGGTAATTGGTACATTTAGCGCAGGTCGTTTAAAGATCAAATCAGGTGAAAAGTTAATAACATTGATATACAACATTAAACCAGTGTACAATACTAGCACCACTACATATATGGCTCCGGTTCTCATAATTCACTCACTGAGGCTCTTATATACTAGTGTAAGTATAATGATTCGATGCAATAGCCAATACCGGGTTGAAAATAGTGCATTTGAACAACATATATAATAAAAGTACAATTTTGTATAACATCCCTCGTTAAGAAGGGTCAACCAGTGTGTAACCCTGGAACCAATTCTCTCCCATTTGCACTGGTATGCCAACCCAATTATAGATATGCCAACACCGATTTCCATAACTGATATGAATCTCCATACGAATACTTTGGATTGCTAAATTTAAATCTTTGACAGAGTGAAGGGATCTGCAAACACTCACTAGATCCCACGAATTGATAAATAACTAGCCCTCGGGATTACTCTCAACTCAAAATTTGTTCACTAACTAGCCCGCATGATTAGGTCGCAAATCCAGGGTATTGATACTTATTTAACATGTCGAATTAATCAACAATGAAAATGCTCGCAAGTAAAGAGTATAACTAAAAAATTGTGAAAATTTTAATGATAAAAAAGTGAATAAAATCGTGAATAGCATCCCCTACTTATAGGGTTAAGGTTCAGTCTCTACAAGCATAAAGAGAGTGGGATTTGGTAATTCCCGTTAGAAACTGAAAATACTTATGACAAATTTAATAAGCTAAAACAATATCTAAATAAAATACCTAATTTAAATCTAAATGAAAACCATATTCATCCAAGTAAATCAATCCATATATTGGAGATGAATCAACAACATTTAATGTAGTTCTAACACTATATTCTCTTGGAAAAGCAATCTCGTAAGCATTATTATTCACACGTTCCATCACTTCAAAAGAACTGTCACCACACGGGCTTAATTTATATTTCCAATTATTTGGAAACCTCTCCTTTCGCAAATGCAACCAGACCCAATCACCTTACTCGAATCTCATTAATTTCGGCCCTAGTTTGCATTCTTTGTATTCTTTGCATTCTCGCCGGGATTCCATGTAGCCAAACTACTTAAGAAATAAATCCACAACATCCTTTGCATCACCTGTTTTCCTACAAGGAATAAAGTGTGCCATTTTTTAAAATCTATCAACCACCACTTAGATACAGTTATTACCTGCTTTAGATCGTGGTAAACCGAGGATAAAATCCATAGAGATATCAACCCAAGGTTGTGTAGGAACAGGTAGAGGCTTTTATAACCCATGAGGCTTAGTTTTTTACTTCTTCTTCAAACAATCAAATACAATTCCTAAAAATCCTATCAACAGATAGCGCCATTTTAGGCCATAAAAATGTTCTCGGAACAAATTATAAGTTTTAAGTGCACCAAAATGTCCCATAAGACCACCTGAATGAACTTCTCTAACAAGTAATTCACACATAGAACATTGAGGAACACATAACCTATTATCTCAAAAAAAGAAACCATCATGACGAAAAAAATTCTCATAAGAACCATTCTCGCATGCACCATAGATACATTCTAATCATTCAAAATAAATAGCATATAGTTCTCTTACAAAAAAACACCCAAGCATTATACATTATAATCGTGTAAGTAAAACATACGTACGACTCAAAGCATCAGCAACAACATTTTTGTTACCCTTCTTGTGCCGCAACAAGTAAGGAAAAGATTCAATAAAACTAGACATTTTAGCATGACGCTTATTCAACTTCATCTGACTCTTCAAATACTTCAATGACTCATGATCACTATGAATGACATATTCTTTATGCAATAAATAATGTTGCCATGTCTCTAAGGCTCTCACAATAGCATGGAATTCTTTGTCATACATAGGATAATTAAGAGCACTGCCCTTTAACTTTTCACTGAAGAAAGCTATATGTCAATTATGTTGCATTAAAATAGCACCAATTCCAATACCAGAAGCATCACAATGAATCTCAAAAGTACTATTAAAATTAGGTAAAGTAAGAACAGGAGCATTATATAATTGTACTTTCAGTTCATTAAATGCATTCTCTTGGCTTTCACCTCGCACACATTTCCAATCCTTTTTAACTAGTTCATTTAAAGGTGCAACAATAGATGAGAAATCACTCACAAGCCTTCTATAAAAACTATCTAAACCATGAAAAAATCTCACCTGGTTGGTATTAGTAGGGATCAACCAGCTCTTAATTGCTTCTATCTTGGTTTCATCGACTTTGATGCCATCCCGGGACACCACAAAACATAGAACACCACTTCTGAACTGCAAAAAGTACACTTCTTAATGTTTGCATACAAGCTAGACTCAAGGAGTGCAACAAGAACCATTTTAACATGCTCAATATGCTCATTAGCTGACTTAGAATAAATAAATATATCATCTAAATAAACCACAACAAATTGACTAATAAACTTTCTTAAGACATGATTCATCAACCGCATAAAAGTACCAGGTTCGTCATAAAAATCCGTTCATGCAACCCGAACTTAGTCTTAAATGCATTTTTCTATTCATCACCATCCCTTATGTGGATCTGATGATAACTCAGAATTATATCAATCTTAGTATAAATCACAGATCCATGCAAATCTTCAAGCATATCATCTAACCTAGGGATAAGATGGCGATATTTAATGGTAATATTTTTTATAGCACGAAAATAAATTCACATGCACTTAGTTTTATCTCTCTTAGGAACTAAGATGACAAGTACATCACAAGAAATTAAATATTCACGCACATAACCTTTTTGTAGTAAATGCTCGACTTGTCATTGTAGTTCCTTTGTCTCATCTGGGTTTTCTTTATACGGCAGATGATTCGGAATGCCCGAACCCAGAAGTAGGTGAATCTGGTGTTCAATGCCTCCAAATGGTGGTAAACCATGAGGCAATGCATCCGGGAAAAAATCTTCAAATTCCTAAAACATATCAGCAAACAGTGGAGGTATATGATCCTTGGCGAAATAAATTTTTTTAAAATGTAATTTAAGCATGAAAGAATGATTAGAAAAAGCATGATTCACATCCCAAAAAGAAGCATAAAATAATTTACCAGAATCAGTAGGAAGTGCATGTCTCATCATGTAAATCGATGGTAAAGGACTAAGATGTGAAGGTAAGATTTTATGCTACTTTTAAGAATCATCCTACGACTTAACTGACTTAGGATTAGCCTTCCTTGATTTTTGGTCAAAATTATCAGGTTTTTGCCTCCTGTTTCACCTTTTTCTGACATCCCTCAAACCCTGGCTAGGGTTTACTTCGGCCACTTGTGCACTAGTCGCAAACTTCTCTTTGTCCACTTTCATGTGCCTTTAGGCCTCAAGGACTTCCACCGGAGATAATGAAGTCAAAGTATACCTGGTTCTATCCTTAATCACAGTTATTTTGTTAGTGTAACCCTCATGCATAGATTTACGATGAAATTACCAAGGTCTACCTAACAAAATAGGACTAGCTTATATAGGTATAACATCGCATAGGATAGAATCATGATATTTTCCAATCTTAAAGTTGATTTTGCATTTTTTATTAACCCTAATATCACCACTACCATTTAACCAACTAAGTTTATATGGAGAAGGATGAGTAGTAGCATGTAAAGAAAATGATTTAACAAGAGGATTAGAAATAGTATTAGCACAAGAACCATCACCAATAATAAGTAAATAATGCCTATATTTCACAAGAAAACGAGTATGGAAAATATTAATGCATTGTACCTCAGATTCAGTCATTTGAGAATTGATAATTCTCAATGAAACGAAGTTACCTTGTCTTTCCGGACCTTGTTCACCATGATCAATTATGACTATGTCTTCATCTACCTATTCTTCCCCACTTTCATACAATGCTGGCATATCAACATATTCACCCTTCTTCATTTTCCTCCTCAATTTTTGTTAAAACTCTAGCATGAGGGTAGTTACTTTGAACATGTACTCTTTTTTTTCAATGGAAACAAGTAGGAGTATTAGAAGAAAACGAATTTGATGAAGAATCAGTAGACTTACCTGGATTCTTTGAAGACTATTGAGTAGAGGGTCCTATCTTTCTTTCACTGGGAGTATAAGTCAGATTTGAATAGAACTACATAGCACCACGGATGCCCATGGTTCCTTCTCTTCCATGGCCCAAACTAGGGTTTCCTGAGTCAAATCCTAATTTTTGACTGGGAAATCCAACTCGTTTCCTTCATTCCTGTAGGGTGCTCTCAAGAAATCTTTCTTTCACCAATAAACCTTGCATCGTGACATGATGTTGAAGCTTAACCGATACTTGAAGATTTTCCCATAATCCTTCTATGAAACGATTCTTTATGAATGCACCGTCTTCTTTCATTCCGACCCTTCTTATGGTTAACTCGAGATCTTGCTAGTATTCATTAACTGATCGATTTTCTTGCTACATATTGCTCAAATAAGTATGTTGTTCAATCAGATATGTAGGCGAAACATGATATTGTTGAAGCTCAGACTTTAATCTCTCCCGGGTAGAGATAGACTTCTTCGCATAAATCTAACTTGATTCTCTCAAATTCTTCCACCATTCAGTTGCATAATGAGTGAAGGAATACCCCACTTTAAATTTTCATTCTCCCGATAATTGTTAAGATCAAATAGGTTCTCGATCTGTCGCTCCTAATCAAGATACTTCACCAAATTTTTTTGACCATCAAATCTTGGGATATCATGTTTTAATCCCTTCATGTCTAATGTTGAATTTGAGCTCTCACTTGGAATCCGTTGTGGCGATGCCTTCTAGAAGACCCTTAATATGATCGTCTTTCTGAAGCATCATCAGAATCTTCCTCCGAAATACCATGACCATGGAAACTGTAGAAAAGTCCTTGAGGGTCATCTCTCTTGGCCGATGATGGTGGTGTTGGTTTGGCCATGTTGTCAACTTTTCTCAACAATCGTTGCACTTTACCCATGAACGCATTTATTGCAACAACAAACTAATTTGGATCAAGAGGTTCATTTAGTATGATCTGTTCTTTCTCCAACCTTTCCGGAGGTTCTTGACGTGATTGATTACCACGCTTACCATTAGAAGTGTTTGTCAATGGTAAATTGTTGGTTTCACCAACAAAAGGTGGGATGAATGGATTATCATCCGTCATATCCGCTAAAAACAACAAAAAAATAGTATAAAAATGTCCCCCTTCCTCTTTGTATAGTAATTTCACTCACCAAGTTTATAACACTCACAATTCACAAGGTGAAGGCTAAAATAAGGCCAGTTAATCAATTCACTGCAGTTTCAATGCAAAATAGAAGATGAATACTGCAGAAATTAATTCACAATTTAAAATTGATAAACTCAAAATTGGACTCTACGAATTGGTAATTGATTATTAAGATAATAAGGAACAAAATATAACTTGAATGGCTTGAATTGGAGCTATATAGAATGATATATGATCAAAAGAATAATGCTTTAAAAAGGCGACAAAAATTTAAGTACTTTTCCAAAATCAAATAGGATTAGATACCCAAACCCAAATCCTTTGTAGAATAGAATTTTCTTCATTTAATTTCCGACCAAGTATAAAATTCACACAAGTTTTCCAACCCAAAAAGGTTTTTAGTTCCTTTTCCGTTTTCAAATTGGATTTCCTTTTTCTTCCTTCTCTTTCAGCCACAAATTATAATTTTAAACAATATATACTACCCAAAATCAGAATCTTAATCCCCAAGTAAATAAAATTCGAGTACAATTCCTAAATTTTGAAAATTTGCAAAATTGGCCCTCACACTTTTGAAAATTACAAAACAGGCCCAACTTTTCAATTTTCAAACCCTAGATATTGGATTTAAACCCAAAAAATCAGGAACTCTTTTGTTTGGGTTTTCAAAAAAAATTTGGAACAAATTTTCCATTTTTAAATGTTGGAAAAAGAAATCTGCGACAACTTCCTCTCGATTCAAATGAAGTTCAAGGTATTCAAGATCGTAAGGATCAAGAATCTATCACTATATCAGGAAAACGACAAAGAAGTCTCTTTTTTTGTATAAGGTGTATAAGAATCTAAGATTTTTTTACTATCACAGAATCAAAGAACGCTAAAAAAACAAATAGGATTATAAGCATGCGATAATGTTTCAGAAAAGTGGATGAAAAATACCACAAGCACATAAACTGCATAAACTACCTAAAAACTACGAAATTGATTGGGAGGTGAACGTGAATAATACATGTTAATGCTCAGACCTTTTGACATCCTCCTGACTCGATTGCTGAAGGTGAAGGCGGATAGTAATACCGAAGTATTATGAATAGCCTCCCCTATTTATAGGGTTAAGCTTCAGCCTCAACAAGCAGAAATATAGCAAGATTTGGTAATTCCCGTTAGAAACTGAAAAGACTTATGACAGCTTTAAGAAACTAAAATCATATCTAACTAAAATACCTAATTTAAATTTAAATGATGACCATATTTATCCAAGTAAATCAATCCAAATATTGGATGAATTCTTGAATGAATCTACCTTATCTAAACTTACCAAATC
>JAUOBV010572224.1:0-25686 GCA_032360425.1 Rubia occidens | reverse complement strand
CTAATTCTGAATCAATATATCGCACAATCTCCAATTACCATAATCAAATCCAATCGCAATATTGATTCTGAATTCCTTCCGTAAATCTGCATTTCACGCGGTGTATGTTCCAACATGGTAAGTGTTTTCTTCTTTTCAATATGTTCACAAATTGCCAATCAATTTAACTATGAGTCACACGTGTCTTTACATCCTTTCCATAATTCCATCACACATGACTTTACATTCTTGATTTACAACCACCCACCCTTCAAAGCAAACCCAATTCCTCTAATTATTTCATCTTTTCAACTCATCCGTCCCTTCGGCGACGGTGAGAATAACCCATCTGCTCTCTCAAGGAAGTGAAGATAAACACATATGCACATCTCAAAGCATAATTCGGTCTGCTACCACTCCCCACGCCTCCGCTCCCACGTATGGCTCTGTCTCTCCTTCTTTTTTTTCTTCACAAGACCACCCCCTCCTGGGGCACCAATCCACAAGTAAATAAACGAGAAGAAGTTCGTTAGAGACCAGATTTGGAAGAGATTCAGTGGCTCGTGCTCTTGTCGGAGGGGGGTTGAAGAAATATTGGTGGCAGATTCGTGGAAGAAGGGGTGGTGTGGCCTGGTATTGCTAGTGTGGGTGGTGGTGTCAGAAGGGTTGCAGAACACGACTGATTGGTGGTGAGGGCAGACATGAAGAATAGAGGTTGAGAAGTATGGCTATTTAGTCATTTCATAAAAATTTTAAAAAAACATAGCCCTTTCTTTATCTCTTTAGAGGTTCATGGGACTATTTTTTTTTAAAAAAAACTCTTTAAATGTATTGATTTTAAATTTAAGGGAAAAGTTCATAAATAATGCTATTAAATTTTGAAAGTGCTGATATAACTCTGTAAAATTTGAAAATGCGAACTAATTCTAAGTTTTTGTAAAATTGTGTAGTTATACCCATTTCGCTCAATTTCGGCGTTGACTCAATGAAGTCAACGATTGACCAAACATGAAAAGACAAAATTACCCCTGGACTCAAAACTAAAAATGCAATTACAATTCTTTCCCTACACTTCTTCTTCTTCCACCACATACCCTAGCCACCACCTACCACTGCTGTGCCATCGTACCGCCCCTCCTCACCCAGCCCTGCCACCCAAAACATCCGCGCCACCGCTCCCCCTCCTCACCCCAGCATCGCTGGCCAATTAGAATAGGGATCCTGATGACCACTTCATCTCAATATGAAAGGCATTATTTACCTTGCTTCACCCTAGTAACACCAATCTTCAACCCATTTTGACACTTTCTCATTTTATAGGGTTATAATAGCACTTTCAATCTAAAGTCAGGATTATTTTGACACTTTACTCTTGTTTTTATTTATTGCAAGTTTGCAACGAAATTTTCATAACTTTGAAAAACTTTTAAATGTATTACAATATATAAATGATTATACTCTAAACATTACTGAAACAAAAAATTTCAACACTAATTTAACCGTTAGTTGATCAAATATAAGACTTCCCGAGTCACTAATTTTATTTTATTTTATAACAATTCCTTTCCTTCTTCCATAAGAATTGAAAATTACATTGAAGGCATATCATCATTACGACAAAAGTTGTAACGTACGGACCTTCCTGTTTTCATCCTTCGTTGTCATCTACAAATGGATTCAGATTCTCTATTTTTTATTACTTTAATACTGTATTTTTAATTTTTTCTAGTACTACCAAGGTTTCGTGGTTCGGCAATTCGTGCCAAATCCACCAGGAAAACAAAGAACTGCCGCCTCTCTCTCGGACACATCGCTAGTTTTCCACACCTTCCGCTCCGATTCAAGTTCCACACTTTGACTTTCATCAGTTGACTTGACAAATATTTGATCTTTAATGTCTTTCATTAAGAATAATTAAAACTTGTAAAAAGTTGATATTGTGAAAATATATGTTATAACGAATCTAACAACGCATCAAACAATAATATTTATACTTATATACCAATTCAATTTTATGGTCAAAGTTAGGAAGTTTTGACTAAATGAATAGTTAAATTGCAGGTTGAAATGAGACAGGGGGAGTATCATTGTCTCCCAATAAAATGATACATTTTCTTATAAAAGGTAAAAGAATTGGTAGGAATTGTATTGGGAGATAAAAAAAATAAATTGAGTGAATAAAGATAATCTAAAGTTTATCAAAAAGGAAGGAGTAACTATTAAAAATTAAATAAAAAAGGAAGAGAATCAATATTATTAGATTAGAGGAAGTATTAAAAAAATGATTTTCATATAAACCAAAAGAAACAAAATAGTTGTCAAGATACTTGACCTGTTTTAGATGGTCATAATTTTGAGTCATCTAGAAAAGTGATCTCAAAAGAAAAAAAAGAGAATATATTTCAGAAAAAAATATATTTCAGAATTAGTATGTACCATGCACTGATCCTTTTCTTTTACATCACACTTTTGAAATATGAGCACGCTTTATCAAAATAACGTCACATTTAATAATAAATATTTTAAAAACAACCATCAAATAATCTCATTAATTATATTAATAAGAAACTAATTATATTTAAAGATTAATAAAACATATCCTATTTTATTTGCACACTATAATATATTGATAACTTAAAATTATTTTACGGTAAAACAATTTCATGACCATCAAACTATCTTCATGTTTCACTTTGAATACTAAATTATTTTTTGATATGTATCATTTTCGTGACCATGAAACCTTATCTATGCTCGTCATGTATCATTTGCTTGACAAATTTAAGGGCAAAATTGTAAAAAATATATATTTTCTTTGTAAATTGTGGCAATTTATCTATTTCAATTGTTTATTTTGGCCACTCAATTATATTTCAACCACTTTTAATCATTAAACTAGTTATTTTTTAAAAAAAATCGATCCTTTCTCTTATTGTTCAAGTGCAATTTAAATAACATTGGTTTTAATCTTTCTTTGACAATATAAACCAATTAATTAAATTAATCATTACCTCATCGCCTTCCAAAAACTCACCATCCCACTATCATTCCATAGAACCAAGGCAAAATTCCCCATTCTCAAAATCCCATCATCCAATCATCATCACAGATCGATAAGAAATCACATAATTTGAAAATCAACAAATATTATTTTGGCATACATACAAATATAAGTGTAAATATAACTTTCAGATAAATAAAATTACAAATATAACGCTAACTAATTGATGAAAGTGTAAATATAACATTCTAGTGAGAAATCCGGCGTTAACCGTGTTTTTCAAATGTTGACCCTCTCAAAATGACAAAAAATGCCCTCGGACCAAAAGCTGAATTTGGTTGGACAATTATACCCTTACACATTACCGGACCACCACCGAACCCTCCCCGGACTGGGTAGGGTTATATCAACACATTATGAAAACTGATAGAGTTAAATTAGCATATTCCTAAATCTTATAGGGTTATATCAGCACATTCGTAAAAAGTGTAGGGATGTATCAGCACATATTATAAAAGCAACTTATAGGGTTATATCAACACATTCGTAAAAAGTGTAGGGTTATATCAGCACATATTATAAAATCAAAATCAATCAACATTAAAACCTATGTCGAAAAACATAACAAAATAAAAACCACGCACAAAACACCAAAGATCATCCGATTATCAATCCGAACTAAACTCAACAAGATAAACAAAATATAATCAAAATCTTTACATTCTATACCATATATACCGCATATCTCTATTCGTGCGACGAGAAGCAAAATAAAATCAAAGAATAAAACTCCATATTGCATTAATATAGTGAATTAAGGGTAATTTCGGATAAAGATACCATTTTTGAAAGGTTCCTACACCTCCACTTCATTGTCCAGTGCGTCGACCTCGCCAAAGCTCTTTTTTTTCGCCACTATAATCACACTTTGTAACGCAGATAATCGGTAGAAGAGGTTGAAATGGCTCTTGCGTGTGGTTGGCGTTGATTTCGTACTAATATGACACTTTGTTTTTATAGTATGTGCTGATATAACCCTACATTTTTTATGAATGTGCTGATATAATCCTATAAGTTTTATAAATGTACTAATTTAACCACATTTTTCATAATGTGCTGATATAACCCTACCTACTATGGCGGCGATGCAACAGTAGTCTGGCTGCGGCGTAGCAGTGGCCCTACGGTGGTCCGGAAGCAATATTTGGGTATTAGTGATATTAAGGGTAATAACGTCATTTTTCTATTTTTTTTGTTTTTAAATTTTTTCTCAGAAGCACGAAAATGTTTTTTTCAAGAAATTTAGGTTAAAAGTTGGCGGAAAGGGTTATATTTGCACTTTCACTTATTATCTATGGTTATATTTACACTTTAAATTATCCGAAGGTTATATGTGTGCCTATGTGAAATATACAGGGATATATATGCATTTTTATATAGAGTCCGTCTCTTGAAAGACTGTCTTTCCATAAGCCATGGAAAAATCAAGGTTTAAAGTGTAAATTAGAAGAAATCAAAATAAAATTTTTTGGTTGCAAGAATCGGGTTATAAACTTTATAACTACTGCACGTTACATAGTAAAATTTTAATATTGCAATTAAGACCTTTTACCTTTTATTATTTTAATTAAACCCCGTCTTTCCCAAGATTTTTCCTAGATTCATTTTAAAAGGTTCCATTATTATGTGATAACACCAACTTATGTGAGAACACATCGTGGACATTGATTTCCTATAATCTGATGGCTTGGATTTATTGAAAAAATAAATCAACGGGAGCGATAGACTGAGGATGAGCACAACAGGTTCCTAGAGGCTTTGAAGCTTTATGGACTTTCTGTCTGTTGAAGGTCACCATTTACCCTAAAACCACCTCTATATCTTACTTCTCCCATTCTTATCATATTCTTATTACTTATTTCTATTTCTGTTTCAGAACACATAGGAACCAAGAATGCTGTGCAGATCCGAAGTCATGCACCAAAGTTCTTCACAAACGTCAACCACTTGCTCATAATTTCCCTCTATTTAGTTTCAAACTACGCTACTTTCCTTTTTACCATCCTTGAACAGCTATGTAGTATGTTGAAACAAAAACTGGAATCTGTTTGGGTGTGTTGCAAATACAAGGTTAAAACAAATAAATGTTGTTTATTCACAGGCACTTGAACCCGTTGCACCAATTTAGAAGCATTTACAAGTTATATTTAAAGCACCTAAAAATGAGTTTTACTTTAAACATCAAGTCATTTTTGTAGCACACATAATTTATAAATAAAAAGGCTCCTACAAATTAAAATTGATGCACTTACAAGTGATGGTTGAACCACCTATGAATTGTACTTTAAGAACCAATATGTAGAAGCGAAAGTTATAAAAAAAGAAGTACTTACTTGTTACATTTGAAACACTTACAAGCAATAATTGAAACACCTACGATTTCTACTCTAAGCACCAACTTGATTTTGTAGAACAAATAAGTTGTAAATGAAGAACCTACAAGTTATTTTTGAAACACTTATAAGTGATGGTTGAAGCACGCACGAGTTGTACATTAAGCACCAAGTTATTTTTGTAGCACACTTCAAGTTATAAAAGAAGCACCCATAGGTTACATTTGAAGCACTTACAAGCTATTGTTGTAGCACCTACGAGTTATATTCTAAACACCAAGTTTTTATAGCACGCACAAGTTATTAATGAAGCATTTACAAAGGATTGATGAAGTACCCGCGAGTTGTATTCTAAACACCAAGTTTTTATAGCACACATAAGTTCCTAATAAAACACCTATAAGTTACATTTGAAGCACTTACAAGCGATTGATGATTTTGTTTGATTTCTCAAAAAGAAAGGCTGCTGATAGATTAAGAATTCGAAATGATCTCTTAAAGTTTCATTACAAATCAGAACTGAGGGAAAAAACCTAAAATAACCAACCAAGTTACAAAGATTTTACATAGGCCAAAGAGTGCATTTTGTTCATGAAACTCAATCAACTTGGTTCTGTACAAATCACTGATGTACCAATTTAGGACGCAACCATGACTCTCCAGGATAGCATTTCCAAATACCCTTTCAAATGTATGTCCATCAATAGACTGTTGCCTTCAATCATAAGAGTTGAGCATTAGGTTCCCTATAGACTCAAGAAAAAAATATACCTCCGCCTATTTCCTTTCATTTCCACAACTTATAACCCCCGCCACCACCAAATCAACCACTCCACTGGCATTGAGCTTGTTACAAAAGCCAACGTTAGTGAGTCCAGGCACCGAAATTAGGTGGTAGCAGAGCGTACAATTGAAGTCTCCAGGAATAGTAAACACAACTGCGACCCTGACCTGAACAAGGCACCTCGCGAGGTGGCGACCGAGCGTCAACTCCGGTATGGTGAGGGGCGAACACGGTGTGTTGAGGGGTTGGATAGTGATGGCGCCGAGCATCATTTCTGGCCTGGTTCGGGGTGAGCTCCAGCTTGGTGAGAGACTGGATAGTGATGACGAAGTTGGTGGGAAGGCTTCCGAGTGTTGAATCCGACGTGGTGAGGGTCGAACTCCGGCATGGTGAGGGGTTGGATTGTAATGACAGAATATACAGAGAAGAAAGGAAAACTCCGGAAGAATTTACATAGAAGGAAGTTAGAGGGGCAGCGAAATTTGCAGAAGAGCTTGAGGTCTGATGGACTCTGGTGAACTCTGGCGAGCTTTAGAGGGGTGAACTCTGGTAGAATTTGGAGAGATCCTATTTATTTTTTTGTCCCAAATAGAGGATCCACAAACTAAACAATAATTTAACAATAATGTTATATTTTCTCGTCAAATCTTGATCATTGATGTGGTTAAATCAATGGCCAGGATGTGTTCTCACATAAGTTGGTGTTCTCACCTAAGATAGGTGTTCTCACATGATCCCAATTCTGAAAGTATATTTATATGTATGTTAAAACAAGAGTAGATTTGACGTCTTGAAGCCAAATTAAATCTTTTTTTTTAAACCAGACATATATTATTATGATAAATAAGAGCTATGACTTTATAGGCTACATCATGATCTATTGAGATTAAACTACGACTAATCTTGAAACATTTGAAACTAGTTATATGTGAGGTTTTGTGAAGAATTTATTCCACCATACCCTTGATCTCTCAAGGCGTTGAAGCTGGAGTTGATAATGAGTTTTACAAGACAATAGAGTCTGTATAAACCATTATATTAGTTTGATCGGATCTTAAGGCTGCTTGTATTGCTCTTAGGCATGCTTCGACTTCAGCTTGTAATAGCGAGTTTGCCTCAAAGAAATCTGAACCTGAATTACTTTGTCTTTATTGCGTTGCTACTTCATACTGTTGCAAACGATATGAAATTATCCAAGAGGCTATGCTTATGTTTCTTGGTTTTTTATAGGAGCCATCTAAAGTCATCACATGCATGTGGCTCTATGCTTCTTGGGCATGAAGACTTGACTCTTGTACTATCCTTCTTGATGATCCTCTTTGTTGTTGCGACAGATCGTGCAACAAGTATTCGTCTTGCTCATGATTCTCCGGTTCTTCTCCATTCGCTTGGCTCAGTATCATATAGTTGTTTCTTGCATTTCGCCAACATAATAGTTCTTCTCTGTCTTCATTCTTAATGGCTTTCAGGTTTCTTTGTTTCCAAATACCCATAATATCCATATTGATAATTCAATTGCTTCTACAACTAGAGCTGTTTGAACCCAGTTTCTGAACCACCACTTCACATCTTGTTGGGGAGCCTTAGTGAATTCAAAACCTTGTGAGGATATTCTCCATATATTTTTGAGGTTTGACATTCCAAAAACACATGTGTATCATCTTCAACTTGGCTTGAACATCTCGAGCTGTTTGTATGATCAATTATTCCTCACCTTGATAAGTTTGTTGTCGTTGGAAGGGCCGAACTGATTATCCTCCATATAAAAACTAGAAGTTTATTTGGAATGTTAAGATTCCAAATGAATTTCCAAAACTTCTGAAGATCTTGAGGATTTTGATGAGTGTTGGGCCTTATTCCATTTAAAATTAGATGATAAGCTTTCTTTTCTGAAAAGCTTCCACCTTGGTTGGGTCTCCATAGAGCTATGTTTGGACATGTAGCCAATTTATTTGTGTGAATTGCTACAATTCTCTAAATTACATATCTTGGAAAAATGGAGCGGATCAGGGGGCATCCGCCATTGGTTTTATTCTGTTATTCGATCACTAATCATCAAGTTGGTTTGCGAACTAATGACTGATTCTTATGATATTGGATTGTGGATTCCCGGTATCCATTGATCAGTGATTCTTACCTTGCTTGCATTCGTCACCTGCCAAGCTAAATTTTCTGTTACCAATAACTTTGCCCATAAAATTTATTTCTATCCCCAAGAATCCTAAGATTTTGGCTTCACAATGAGAAATTTTTTTTTTACCAGATACTTTTCTCTGTGGACTCTACAGATGAGGGAATTTTTGTTCAACACTATCAACAATGCATGTTTGCCAAGTAACGCCATGTTCATTGCTTCCATGGAACGTAAACCTAATTCCCCTTCTTCTTTTGACTTACATATCTTTTTCCAAGCTTTCCAATACACTTTTCCTTTAGCCGGTTCTCCACCCCAAATAAAGCTTGCTATCATCTCATCCAATTTTTTAACACAATCACCTCTTCCTCAACTTCTTTATATTCAATAACCGACTCCTCATCCTCTTCAAACTCAAACTCATTTCTCCAGGTGACCTCACCCACTGTATTGTTGAGTTCAACTTGGGATGGTGTATCTTCGGAATATCGAGCTTCCATTCGGATCACCACTTCCATCATATTGCTCACATGTCCCTTCAAAGCCTCGAGTCTTGAGGAGATTTGAGTTTCCACTTCCTCATTTGTCTTGGACAAGTTGGTCAAGTTTGCTATTGCATCCATGAGATCCGCATGCGCCAAACTTGAACCTTTTTCTTGGGCTTAGTTTTGGGGCATGGTATAAGGTGGTAAAGGCTAACCATATTGCTCGTATTGTTGGTTTTTCGATGCATTCTCGTTCCAAAAATCTGGATTACCACTCCACTCTGGATCGTAAGAATTGTGGTATAGATACCATTCTTGAGCTCCTTTCCCTTGAAAACCAACAACTACAACCTCTTCAAAACTTTAAAATCATATTGCAAGGATTCTCGATAAAATTCACCAAGATTCAAGCAATACCTACTCTAAACAAAAACAAACAAAAAATAAAAGGCAAATTAAAACAACTAGAAAACATTCAACCAAATATGCCTAAACACTTAAAAATAAACGCCTCTTCCCCGGCAACGGCGCCAAAATTTGGGAGGTCATCGCCGTACCTCTCAGAAATACTATTAATAAGCCTAAATGCTTACTATATACAATTAAGTAGATAGTGGAAAATCTAGGTCATCCACGAAGAAGAGGGATTTTCCTAAGGTTTCATGCATATAAGGGTGGATATAAGCCTAGATATAGATAAAAATAGACAAATAAAAGAAAGTAAAGATAGGGGGTTTTGGTTGGTTTTTCCTAAGTTATGAAAGTAAAGATAAGTTAACTAGAAAGCAATTTTAAATCCACTAAATATGCAGCAAACTAATAAGAAGTGATTAAACACAAGTTACAAGATCTTGGGCGCAATTGATTTCCACTTCCAAGCCTCTTATCTATCCTTGAACATACAACATATTCAATACTTTCACTACTTTTTGTGAAGATAAATCTTCTATCCTTCTTTGTTATTAGTTTACAAGAGTGAATTTGACATCTCTTGCTAAACCTCAATAATGACTCATTTAGTCGATCAATGCCTAGAAGTATCTCATTAATGACATTAAGTACGAAGAATCAACAAGCTTGGTAACACTTATAAACACTAAACCATATCTAAGCATTGAACCAATTCATGCATTTAAACAAGATTACTCAAGAACGTTCAACGTTCATAAACGTTTCCTATTTGCTACACAAAACAAACATGACAAAGAATTTGACATTATCACATTCATGTAGCATTTATCAAATCATCAACCATATTAGAAGCTCTAATTCTTTCTCTTGGATTCAATATCAAAAGAGGGGAAAATTAGCTACTTACTCCCAACCCCAACAGGCGATCATACAAGCAATTCATATACTCAAACTTCCAACACCATTAATGCATTCAGCAACAAACAAGCAAAGCACAATAAATACACAAAAGCAAAGCAATAAACAGCTCATATATAGTTCTCAAGACATGGGCTTAAAAGCCTTAATCAATTTCTCCCAAGACTAAGTTTAGCTACTAGAATTCATACTAAACAACAATAGCAATTCAAACATAAAATCAAGATGAAAAAAATATGAAAATGGTAGAAAACTAGGGTTTTAGGGCTGCAGAATCGGGCTGAGAAAGTTGTGTGAATGAGAGAGGATAAGATGGTATTTATAGTTAAAAAAAAGTCAAAAGTAGATCTGGGCAGCGACCTGTCGTGAGTCGCGACAAATAGAGTAAGCCGCTCTTCAACGTTTTCTTCTTCTCGTCTAAATGTAACCATCTCTTCTTCACATCTTCAAGTCTTCATGGTCTTCAAATCTTTGAGTTATTACCCTGTCTCACAAAATTCCTTAGAAAAGCGATAAGAGCGCAAAAATTGCTCTTAACTTTCCTAATAGAATTTGAAGGTAAAATGGAGTATCTAAAGCACAAAAGATCCCAAAAGCACCGTATAATATGGACATATCACTTTTTGAGAACTGTCTTTGGTATTTTGAATATTCCCAAAGGATATATAACTACTGAAGAGAGCACATACTTCGCCAAGGTAATTGTCTTGGCAATGTCGTCAACCGCTCTTCTGTTGCAATCAAATAATATTATACAATCATCCGTATACATGTGATGGCTGATTCTCGGACCATTCCTAGATATCTTCAGTCCCAAGTTGTTGTTTCCTTGTATCTTTCTTTCCAACCAAGAGGATATAAATTCTTGGCATAATATGAACAAGTACGGTGATAAAGGGCATTCCTGCCTTGGTTCTTTATCCGGTCTGAAGTAATCTAACTTCTTTCCATTTAGCATAATCTGGTACCATACTTTTGAAACATAAGACATTATAAACTGAATCCAATTATCAGGGAAACTTGTGTGTCCCAAGACTATTTCTAGAAAATTCCAAGATATTTTGTCCTATGTTTTACTCATATCCAGTTTGATGGCCAAAAACCTTTTTTCCTAGTTTCTTCATGAAGTCTATTACTTCATGTGCTAACGACACATTTTCAAAGATGTATCTCCCTGGTACAAAACCATTTTGATTTTCCGATATCAAATCACCTATGCTCCCTTTCATTCTGTTGGCTAGAATCTTTGCCAAAATTTTATACTTTAAATTGCATAAAAATATTGGCTTGAACTTACCAGCAACTGTGGGATTCTTCTTTAGAGTATGAGAACTATTTGTTTTTTTTTCAATTGATCTGTAACTACTGTTTCATTGATGTTGCGTAACACAGCTTCAGTGAAATCTTGGCCTATAATGTTCCAATACCTTTTATATAATCCTGGAGGCATCCCATCTTGACCCGGTGATTTCCAAGACTTCATTTCCTTTATAGCCTTCCAAACCTCTTTTCCTATGAATGTCCGATTCAATTTTCCACTTTGTTGAAGTGTTAATATCTTTTCATTGCTGCTAATATATTCTTGAAGGAAAATTTCCTCAGAATGAGGCCATGGATACCACTCCAGGATTGTGAAAACTGCTTTGACATGATTTGCAATTACCTAGAAGACTTGGCCTTGTTCAGATGTCCACTGCCCAGTGTTATCATAAATCCCTTGTATTGTGTTGATATTTTTCCTTTTTGTCTCCCATATGTGATAAAAGATGGTATTTTTGTCACCGAATCTTTCCCAAGAAAGCCTTGATCTTTGTTGTCGGTAAAAAAAAGTTTCTGATTAAGGTCCTTGATCTTTAGCATGATGATATCAATCTCTTGTTTGTGTTGTTGAAATCCCAGGACTTTCTGTAATTTGATTTATCTTTGTTCCGGGTTCCTGATGTTCTTTTCCAGGTTTCCATATGAGCAATCAGTCCAATTATGTAGATGTCTCAGGGTAATTTCTAACTTTTTATCTAGAATTTGATCTATCATGCACAAACCTTGTGACTGTGAAGTTTGTAATCCATCATTCCAGGCTTTACTAACAATCTGATCCGATACACTCGACTTAACCCAGAATGATTCATATCTTTGAGTCTTCTTCGGTGTTTTATTCTTTGGGATTAGATCCAATAAAATTGGACTATAATCTAAGTCTATTATAGGTAAGTTGATTTCCTTTCCATCTGGAAACAAGTTCTTCCATTGCTTATTTTGGAAGGCTTTGTTTAGTCTCTGTATGATATTGTTTGGATGTTGTCTTTTGTTTGTCCAAGTATACCATAAACCTTCATTCCGGACTTCAATGAGATCGAACTTCTCAATCACTTCATGTACACCATATTTCTAGTTGATCTACTAGATTTCCTCCTCGTTTATCTCTTTGTGTGATTACTTGACTGAAGTCTCCTAAGACAAGTAACGGATAATGAGAATAGAAACAAAAACTCATTCAAATAATCCCCAAAAAAAGGTCTTTCGGACATCTCCGGGTAACCATAGATAAAGGCTAAACACCACTTAACATGATTGGTGTTTGAAGCTACCAAACTAACAAATTTCTTAGACTTAGAAACTACCTTAACATCAATAATACTACACCAGAGCAATGTTAAACCACATGATATTCCAACTGGATCTATATATTCAGCTAAATCAAAAATGAAATTTTCTCTCCAAGTTTCCCGACTCTGTTGTTGAGTCATTGTCTCGAAAAGACATATAATCTATGGCTTTTCTACTTCACCAGTTGGTTGATCATTTTCTTCATAGAGGCATTGTTGAAGCCTCTACAATTCCCTGCTATTGCTCTCATGCTTCTTCGGGGAACGTTTTTGGTACATTTCTCGCGAAACCTTCCTTGTTCCACATTACACCTGCGTTCTCTTTTGTCTGATTTCCTTCTTCCTTTTTTTCCTGCTTGTTTTTTCCCAGTGAAGGCACTCCACCAGTTTCTATCTTGAACTTGTTCTCCAAGAATCTGAACTTTTTCTTTGGTAGCAGAATGCTCCAGTCTTGGTCATTTGTTTCATCATTCTCCTGAGAGTGTGCTCTCTTCCTAACTTTCCCTTTCTTGTTTTGAATGAACACTGGCTCAGAATGTGCTAGATTATTCTCATTTTTCCTCCAATCATAAGCTGCTGCCTTTGGGAGCTGGGTTTCCTCTTGTCCTTCAAACTCCACCATTACTGCCTTGTCCTTCCCTCTGCTGCTGCTCTCTGCCAGTTTTTTCACCTTGAACATCTTCTTGTATTCTAGTGCATTCATCCTCTCATAGGTTTCTTCTTTTGAGAAAGGGGCTTGTATTGAGCCTCTCTCTTTTCCACCAGTCTCTTGCTTCTTCTAATTGAAATTTTCTGAATTTCATAATTTTCCCCAGCCTGAGTATTCATAATTGTACTCTAGATTAACACCTATATCTGTTCCTCCTATTTCTCCTGAATCTGCTCCTCAATTTTTTCATCCTCAACTATGTTCACCTGCTCAAGTCCAGAAATTCCATGACTGCATTGTTCATCTCTTCATTTTCTTGTTCTTGCAACAGTTCTCTGGTCAACTCCTAGCAAACCTTGAAATATTGTTGTTACTCTCATTGCTCTAAGTAGAATTAAGAGAATCCCAAGCAATGGGGTTGCTATATGCCAGAATCTGCTTATCATCTTCCATCTGAACATTTTCTGCAACATAATCTGCATCATTGTTCCCTATTGCTCTATATTGATCTTCATTGCTAATCTCCATATACACTGATTTCACACTAGCATTATCACCCGTACTCTGATCAACCATATCCATATGACCATTCAGCAAATGGCAATTAGGAAGATCAGGTTGAGGAGGCTTCTTTTGGGGCTACTCAGTTGGTGGTTGATGTTGCTTTCTAGTACCAAAGTAAGGATAAAGGAACAGAAATGATGGACCAGTACCATCATTGGAAGGTCCACCTTCGTTGCTTCTGCCACCTACACCTTTCGGACCAACATGATTCTGTCTTGGAAGATGGTTGTCAGTCTCCATTGAAATCAGAAGCATTCCTGAGTCTGATCCTCCGGCAAGGTGTTGTACTTCTCCCACATATACTCCATGTAGCCTTATGGGATTCTTGTATTTCTTTTAGCCTGCCTATGTGAATGCGCTCTCAAAGATTAAGGGAACATTTCTTTTTTTGGATCATAAATTATATTTGCACCTTTAGCTGCATTATGGGATTGAATGTGACCATGCAAAATATTTTTCAAGTATCAATCATCACTTAAAGGACACCTTTGACAAGGTGTCCTATCACTCCACACCTACGATAAAAATTATACACCCTCTCATATCTCATTTACGCCCACACCCTTGCCCTATCTACTATGTTCACATGAAAACCAGGTATTAGGGGTGCACCAGGTGTTATCCACATTGTTTCCCTAAGATAATTTAGATTTGTTCTAGGCCACAGATCAATGTCAACATCTAAAATATCACCAGCCTGATTAGCAACTTTTATAGTATCCCTAGGTGAAAAACACTCACCTGAAATGCCATGAATTTGGATCGGCATCTTTATCTTCTCCACTTTGAGTCTCTTCATGAGCATTCTAGCTACGTACCTACTGAACGCCAGCAAACCACCCATTATTGAATACGGGCTTCTGTGTAGAGCATCCAATGCCTCATCTTTTTTCTGAAACCTTACAACATAGAAGTTCTTGTATCTGTGCTGAACATAGGTAGCAATGCTCCAGTGGATTCTAAAGTACTTATTCAGCCTTTCCACGCTGAAATCCCTGTCATCCAACCAGAAACCAAGTAGACAGTTATGTTTCGTCTCTACAAATTCTTCAATGTCCTCCTGAGTTATTTTTTCTTCTCTTCCCTCCCTGATACACAATTGATCGTGGATAAATCAGTATAAGGAATTATTGGTTCCTTATACTCTTCGGAGAAATCAAACCCAAAGGGAGTAAAATAATCTTCTGAGAGCGGAAGGGATGTTACATCACTCATTTTCTCTTATTTTGGATTCGAATTGGCTACTTCAAAATTGGAGATGTTTACATTGAATGAGCTCCTATTTATAGGAACTATGTTCTCCCTGTCTAACTTCATTCTCTTTGAAATTATTTCTTCATGCCGATTTGATTTATTCTCTTGCGTCATCGCCATTATTACGTCTTTTAATTTTCCAAGATGCTTAGCCCAATCCCAAATTAGACCCACAACTAAATTCTTTAAAACCTGTACCTCATCGTCTTGATTCCTGATTCAACTTCAGCTTTTTCAAAACCTTTTAGCTTCTTCAAAGACTCTTGATTAGTCTACTATACCCAATGCCATGCCAATCCTACTAATCTATTCCTATTTTTTGAAAACCTTATGTCTTCCTCCAATCAAAACCAGGTTATTTGAATGTAGATACCTATTTTATACCTTTTTCCTCCGTATTTACTGCATGTACCTGCTGAGACTACCAATGGACTCCTCTCGATCTTCTGAGTCTTTTGTATGCCTTTAATTGTCCTTTCTGATAGAGAAGAATCTGATGATTACTGCGAAAGAGCCGAAAAAACCATTGGTTTTCTCTGTCAGACGTTCGCTTAAACGTCTGTTAGTGTTCTTTGCTTCTCTCTTTTTTTTGAGAGAGAAAAAAATTAATATAGCCTTGCTTTTAAAATTCAGTACCAATTGGTTTCTTTTGTGCACACTTCAATTTGTCTCTCTCACTTCCCCCCTTTTTCTTTGCACGATCAGGATTATGAAAACCTGGCGCATAATTTCCTTCAGCTTAAGGCAATGCGTTGGTGTATGAAAGTTGAGTTTCTTTATTATGTGAGTATATGGTGTTGATGGTACTTTTATATCTTCCAAAATATTACTCTAACATATTTCTTTTATTGATGTTTCCTTCATTTTGTAACACAAACTACAGTGTTTTCTTATCATTTCATAATTCCAGAGAAACATATCCTTCAGGATGACGACCTTTTCCCTGGATTATTTTTCTATGGTGTCGGAGGACAAAAAGGTGTATGTTGATAGCTGTATTCCTTGCCTTAAGTATGCTCAGAATGGCATGCATATCAAAGTGGGGCTTTGGTGAATCCAGGCTTTTTTTTCTTATTTGACTTGTCCTTTCAATCAGTCTTATCATTGTCTCTCTTCCTCTTGGTGGCTTCTTCCACCTTGGAATATCTCTTCATAATGACTTGAAGTTATTAAGCGGTAGATAGAGTATCGACCATGAGCTTCTCGTACAAATTTTAGATGTCATACCATTAATGTATGATCATAGTGTCTGTCATATCAATAACATTTAGGCTTTACTCCTTGTAATGCCTATGGAAAGCTGCAGTTGATTCATTAGGCTTTTATTGAAGGTTCAACATATTTTTCACCGTCTTAGAGAACTTCTTCAACTGGTAGAAGGGTGTAAGTAGGCTTGAACTAAAAGCATGATAATCGGTGAGTTGTATCCTTGGAAAACACTCAAACCACTGTAAATATTTACCCCTAAGTTGTGATCCTGCTAGCTTGCATAGAATGCTAAGAGGTATGTCTCGTGATGCCGTTACCTGCTGGTACGTTATTAGAATTTTTTTGGATTTTTTCTCCATCATAAGTTGAAGAATTATATCTGAAAGTTCTGCATTAGATGCACAACCAGTACGAACTCTGAGGAGATTTCCGGTCCATTTTTTTCAATCATGTGTTGTAGCTCCTTGTCTATAGCACTAAGATTAATGTCTTTGAATGGCTTTTCTAGTATACCAACAATTTTCTAATACATGTGGGTAAGACTGACGGGTATCTGGGTTCCCATTAGTGTTGTTTGAAGGGACAATGTTGTTTTCATACCAGTACTCAAATCTGGTCATATTTGATACAAGAGAATTTGTCCCGACGAGTGGAGCTATGGAGCGCTCTCTTAGTTAACCATGGTTAATCAATGAGGGACCTCTTGCATTTGGTAACAGGTTCCACCAAAGTTGAGATGAACTTGCTGATGAGACGTGAAATGAATGTATTTTCTTAAGCATTTAAACTCTCTTTTAGTGTCTTTTTATTGGTAGGTTGCTAGATTTAGGTAGGCTTACATCATAGCGGTTTTAGATAACCATTTTCAATTTTCGTATATAAATTCCTCATTTTTAGCCTATTTTTAGATCTAATAGAATTTTGGTCCTTATGAGCATCTATATATTTTTTGTGAGCTTAATTTGTAGATTGTTTGTAAGCACTTCAGGTAGATTTTAGAAGTCCATTCACAAGGATGCTAGAAGATTGAAGGCCATGAGTCTAAACGTGGTAGAAGATAGTTGCAGCAAAGAAAAGAGCAAGTTCCAGAAAAGATGAAGAATGACATGGGCTGTGTAATTTGGAAAGACCCTTGCCAAAGCTCGTGCCATGGGAACGAGGAAAAGGATACGGGTTGTGCCATCTAACAAGACCCGTTCTTAGGAGTTGAAGAAAAGTTAAGGCCAAACAACGGCCGTGCACTTTGGCATTGCCCCTGCCATCAGAAAAGGTAAAGAATTCCCTCCAATTCACATCCTGTGCCACTTTACATTGGACGGCCTAGCCTACAAGTGCACTATGGCAAGAGGCGTGCCAGCCTAGACTACGTGGCTACTAGGGATTTCCCCCCCTTTTGGGGGTCTTTTAAGTCCCCAAACTCATCTACTATATAAGAGCCTTTAGTCATCCAAGGGTTTGTAAGTAGCACAATGTAGATTTTAGAAGTAGGAAGTAAGAAGAGAATAGGTTTCTTCTTCTTTTTCCTTCATTTAGTTCTTAGATCCATGGCATTTAAATTAATGAATGCCATCCATTTAATAGTATTAGAGTAGTTATTTTCTTGGGGTAGTATTTGTGTTCATAGCATGATTTATGATTTTGTGAGTTTTTAGATTGCCCTATTTTTCGTGTCCTATGAATATTTGTGTATGAAATGTATTTTTTCATTATTGTATGATTTATGTCATAACATGCTTTATGATTCATCCATAATTCTATGATAGTATAATATCGTGCTAGGCTACAATGCTATCTTGGGAGTGTTAGGTTAGGGTCATCTAGTCTTGAGAGTACTGGGGAGATGAATGCATTCATACTATCTTGAGAGTACCGTGGTGATCATTGGACCCCAATTCAAATTGGCTAGTTGTGTGAGTAATTGCATGTTAGGGGTGCTAGACTAATTCCTAACAAGGGGAAACCCTTGGCTTACCCCAATAGATAAGCATCTAGTTTGCAGCGACTAGGGTCGTGGTAAACCAATTCCTTTGCCTTTCTAGGCCTACGGTTGGTATCCGTAGTAGAGTGCCTGGGACGTAATAGACTCACTCCTGTATCAAACAGTGTTACCTGTGAGAGATTAAGTACCTTCAAAGAGGCTTGTTGGTATCAGAAGTGAGGTTATGGGGATGAAAAGTGGATTGAGAAGTATTAGAGTGCATCCCTAATTTTGGAGGCAGTGAGATGGTTTTTAGGGAGTAGAAGCTTTGTGTGATAGACATTGAGAATTCCTGGCCATATCCACATTATGTGACATAGGAATGAGAATATGTTTTTATGGTTATATATGATGGAATCTAGGATCAAAGTTATTAAATCTGTTATATTACACAAATACCCCCAAGACTAGTTAGCCATAGTTTAATTCTCGTTTCTTGCATGCTTAGTAGTTTGTTAGTCACAACACCACCCCCCCCCCCCCCCCTCAAAATTATCTATTTAAAACACTAGTTATTCCTGACACATAGTTGGGGTGCGCCCGTTTATGGGTTGTGTCAAGCTAACCTTTAAATTATAGTGTTATTGTGGACTATTCAGACTTGTCACTAGCTACTTTATTTTACTTAGCAATGATTACTGGAGTGACTTATAAATTCTATATTTTACACTTAGCACTCTGGGGGTAACTTGTCCCATTGTAGATGACCACACAGGGTGAGAGTCACTTGCCTAGTCATAATTAGAGCTGACTGCAACTGCGGGACCTGTTGCATTTTTATATCAACTCGCCTATTCATGATTGGAGCTGACTACAAGTGTTGTACTATTGGTTCTTATGCTTGCTTAAGCAGTTGTACATCAATGTTTGCGTTTTCACCTACATCTATGGATGTACCTGCATCTGCGTCTAACATGGTACCTGGGAAGGTATCGATACCTGCATGTGTCTCTATAAAGATAGGTTCCCCCATTCATAACTTTCATCCCGTGCGTAAGTGAAAAGGATATGTAATTGGAGTTAGAATTTGGGTACAGGAGAGCGATGCCTTCTGTAGCAGAAATCGCAACTAGTCTCATTGTGGTGTTGGAATTTTACTGCTCTTGCAAAAACCTGTTCAATTCTCTTAAATGCCATTGGAATAACTGTAGTTCAAAAAAAAATTCTGCAATGTTGAGCGATGTTGTATGCACATTTCATAGATCTCCAGATTCTTGTGCAATAGGTATAATTGTAATTCACTCACAATCAGATTGATAGGTGGTACCGTCGTAACTGGATGATCGGTTGGTGGATCAACTACAAATGACAAAGCAGGTTTTGTCTATAGATCAACTGCTGGTGAGGAACCAGTCGCTGCTGAGAGATTAGCTCTTGGTGGCGGACAACTACTCTCCTGAAAAGAATCTCCCCCATCTATGTGGATGGATGTCACATGTGATTAATCTTTGAGCATATTTTTCTTCGAGGGTGTCATTGAATAAGGTATTTGGTTGTTAATAATTGGGTGTCATTGGGCGTGCCAAATTATGTGTGTCAAACATTGATTTGATTGTTGAACCTTGCTTTAATGCATCAGACCTGGAAAAAAAACTTCCTTGGGTTGGTCGGCGGGAAAAGCTCCAATGCCAAAGTCAAACAAAAAAATTTTGATCTGAATAATGAGAATTGAATGAATAGAATGGAAGCATACCTCAATATTACAGGAGTTGATCTCTAAGTGTTCTCCTAATCACCTTGGCATGAATATGCGTAATGCACGTAGGAAAATGTGACTTGCTGTAATAGAATTACCATATACTCAATATACCATAATCGTACCTGGAGTATGTTTCCATTGGTAGAATCGGATATAGAGATCTTCTCTTTATATTGGGTTTCAGCCCTGTAAAATTAGTCGCATAACCTTTGGCCCAAATGTTGAGTTTCAGTTCAACCCTAATGACCAAGTCTTTATGTACATAACAAGAATGAGATAATATTTTATAAACAAAAATATTTTTATTTGATAAGGAGGCTTTTAAAGCATGTTACAATAGTTTAAACCAATATATAACCAAATCACTTGAGCTAGCTCAAGTGGTCAGAGTATTGTGCCTGCCTAAGTGCAACCAATGTTCAATCCCTCCTTCCTCTGAGTTTTATTATTATGGGTTAACTTTGAAAAAAAGAAAAAATTTAACTGAAGGTTGTATATTTGAGCAGATTAAAATTCTTTCTCTTATTTTTGGTACATTAAATTTTAGAGGAGTTCTCCTGACAAGTGGTCTATCATTAAGTTATGGACAGTCCACTGTATTTTTTCACTTACACACTGCATTTGTTAAATTATATATTAAATTTAAAAAATTAAGAATGTATTTTTTATAGTATATATTTTATATATTCACATTCAAATATACACTATTACTTATTTTAACTTTTAAAATTGGGATAAACTCATCCATGCCCCCCAGTTCGTGTGTTTCTGCAGATATACCCTCGAGTTTTTTAAAGTGCATGTGTACCCCTATCGTGATCTGAAAAGTTGGTCAATTTTGGTCATTCCCAGATTCAATAGAAATGATCGTTTTCACTGAATCCGGGAATGACCAAAATTGACCAATTTTCAGACCACCACAGGGGTATGAATGCACTTTAAAAAAACTAGGGGGTATATCTGCACAAACACAAGAACTGGGGGGCATAAATGCACTTTTTCCTTTAAAATAATTTTTTTTATTACAATATTTTAGGTAAAAAGCTAGGGGGCATATCCATAAACTTATGGATAGGCCACATTTCCTTAGATTTCGTCTAATTTTTATACAAAAAAATATAACATGTAAAAATACTGGTTGAAATTATAAATTTATTATTTTATTTTAGTAAATAGTTTGTAATAATAGAAATTTTAAATTATTTAAAATAAAAGTAAAGTGTGAATTAAATAGTATAAAGTATTGCTTTAGATAGACTAAACATTAAACGGGGTCCTCGTTATAACTGGTGTAATTAATGGAAAGATTTGATGTTTGTTTTTATTTATTGTAACAAGATACCTATAACTTTTGATATAAGATTCCTATAAATTTTGATATAAGAGGCCTTATAAAGTTTGATGCTAGTTGTTATCCATACATTAGATGTTGAAATGATTCATTTTTCGATGTTGGACAGTCTGCTGATGGTCTTCTTCACTTATGACAGGTACAAGAAGACAAGGAAAGATCAAAGCACTACCATGGATACACCATCATCTGATCAACTGGAGGATGGGACACAGATGCTGAGGAGGATGTTCATAAATAGGACAAGCTGTTTGTAGCCCAATCCGGTTCCAATTTTTTAATATGAAGAAGACTATCAGCCTCTGTTAAAGATGATCAGACTTAGGAAAATGAAGCCTAGCAGACTGAAGCTAAGAACTACATTAGTTTCTAATTTTGGAGTTGCTACTCTATTAGTGTATTACTTATGGGAAGTAATATGCAAGGAGGTACTACGGGAGGTCACCTCTATTGCTAACACTGGGAGTGGAGGCAAAAAAGTGGTAGGCCATTTTAGACCTCGCATTGGGAACATGCCTTCCTTTTTGTTAACACGGGGCGGTGGAGGAAAAAAAAGAAAGGAGTAGAATTAGTGAGACACATGGCCTATTATCATTTCATAAGGATATATTCCTCTCAATGTAAACTATATACTCGAGAGCATCATTGTATTATTTTTCTATTTTATGGTTTGGGAGCCAAATAAATTCCCCTCACTTAGGTAAGTTTTAACAACAAAAAAAAAATTCCTATAACTTTTATTTTTTAAAAAAAATGCATTGCAATGTATAAATAAATGTAAGGGAAAGTGAAATAAATTACTGTATTAAGTTGAGAAAGTGCATATATAACCCCGTAAAATCTGAAAGTGCAAAACTAACCCTACTTTTTTTGTAAAATTGTGCAATTATACCCATTTTGCTCAATTCCGGCATTGACCCAGAAAGTCAGCCATTGACCAAATATGAAAAGGCATAGATACTCCTAAATTTAAAACTAAAAATTCATAGACCATTTGCCCCTCCCTTCTTCTTCAGCTTCTTCTTCTTCTTCTTTAGTTTCTTCTACTCTGCCATCTAACCGATGCCCCGCTTTGCTCTTCTACTCCGCCGTCGTTGCTCCACCGACGTTGAACCCTATCTCGGATCCATCGCTAGTTCACTGGTCTGCCGCACTGTCGCTGGTTACCCATCTCCGCTCCACCGCTGGCTAGAAACACCATCGTCCAAAACCAGTTCCCCCCTAAAACCTTAGTTTCGCCTAGATTTGTTCAACTCCACCTGCAACCCGCCACCACCATTTCCCAGTTGCTTAGCGGCTTGCCACCACCTCTCTCCACTGTGCTCCACCTCATTTCCACCTATAACCCACCACCACCACCACAGCTCGATGTCGGTGACTCAGTGACCCACTACCACCTCTACACGTGATTTGACTGATTCCCGCCCCCATATATCCCCAAGGGTCACCGAGTCGAATTTGGCTGAGAGACTAACACAAATTTGATCCGGCAGAGGAGAGGAAATTTATTATCACACCTAATCGAATTAACCCCAAAAAATGGCCCTCCAAAACTCTGATAGGAAACTGTCTTTCACCCCCTGGCCACCTGCGATGCCGACTTCGACTTCAAAGATGTCACAATTTCTAGATATCCTCTAATCCCTCCTCTGTTGTGTCGGAAGGCTCCGTATCCAATCACCAGAGCTCCAAGAAGAAGAGGAACAAAAAGAGGGGTAAGAAATCTGATCCGCACTTCGCGAGGTAGTTAAACCTGTCAACCTTTTGGGAGATGGAAATTAACTCGCAGAGCGCTTGGAAAGATCAAAGATAAGAATTTATATTTTTTGCTCCCGTTCTTACTAATAAACTACCAAGGGGTAGATAGTGGAATGTCCGGGGTCGTCCACAGAGATTCTAGAAATTTTAATGTTAACCACGTAAAGGCACAATCGGGTTGTCAATCTGAATCACGTGTCAAGATTTGTTAATGGTGCAAACAAGATTTTGGAGGGTTTATCTATCAACTACAAGCATGAAGGAACAATATTTTAAACTATATAACCCTAGCACTTGGGGATATTTTCTTTATATGACCGGTAGTATATTTTGATCCTAGATTCAATCAAATATAGGATGTATAAATCTATCCTAATACTTATGTCACATAGTGTGGTCAATAGTTAACACTTCTCCTTGTCTGTCACAAAAGGTGCCCTCATTTTCTTCTATCGACACCACCTCCGTAATTAGGAAAGAACAACAATGACCCCGCCTGCTGTGCAGAGCTGTTCTTTCCCGTAAAGAATTACGTCTGGGGCACTCCACTATGAATGCTTCTCGCTTGGTATATAGAGGCAAAGGAATTGGCACATTTTGGTGACTTAATGGTTACAACGAGATAGGTCAAATTATGGCAATTGTTATTACTATCTTATCCTTCTATCAGGCTACTAATTAAGTAGTCCAGTTCTTACTAACGTAGTGTCATCGGAGCGGTGCTCATGACCCACATGCATACACCCACAAAGTTGTAGACTTCTCACTCCCTCTATTACCTGAGAAAACACTCTCAAGGGGACAACAATAGTGCACCATAAAATGAAAGTAGAGTAGGGTGTATGCCAACATAGTATATCAATCATGCATTTAAAAATATTGTAAGGAACAAGTCAACATAATATTCACAAGCATTAAAGGATAGTAATATCTTAGAATCTCCCAAAATAACTACCAAGTCATGAATGCAAATATAAATCCCCAAGCTAAATCACTAATCCCTAAGCATTGAATCCAACTAATCCATTAGATTCAATGCCCTTAGGCAAAACAAGGAGACTTAAACTAAGAGAGAATAGCTAGCCCTTTTCTCTCTCTACATACTCATAGGAAAAACTAGGAGAATGAAAATAAACTATCCAAACTTAAACCCTAGCAGACATAGGTCCTCTTATATAGTAGATAGAATTAGGCCGTAAAAGAGGTCAAAAAAGGTGACTTAAACTCTAGGTACCACCAGGCACGGGCCGTGATGTAGTGCATAGGCTGCCAACCGGGCATCATTCCTTTGATCTTCGGAGCGTAGGGTCGCGCAAACCTTTGTGGGCCACCAGATGGAAGCACCTTCTGATCATTTGAACGACACGGGACGTGTGATTCCTCATGGGCTGCCTACTAGAAGCTTGATTTCATCTGTTGAGCGGTATGGGTTGTTCATAACCATGAGGGCTGCTGGTTGGGAGTCAATATTTGGGAAACTGATGGTACGGTCGTGAGAATTTTCACGTCCCGTGGGCTGGTTTTAGGATTTTGACTTCAAGGGGCACAGGCCGCAGATTATGATACAACTCATGCTGCATACTTAGCCACACGAGCTTGTTGAATGGAATGGGCCTTGTAATTCCCTAAGGCCCGTGCCAAGGCACTTTGGCACCACCCGTTTTGGCTATCACGGTCTGTGCAGTACAACACAGTCGTTCCAGTCTTCACATGTTTGATCTTCGACTTCTTTCTCTTCTTGTCTTAGCTTCATCTACTACCATGTTTTGACTCGTGGCCTTCTGTCTATTACTATTCTTGCGAATGGCTTTCTATAATCTACTACCATCCTTCAGAATGGCCTTTTACTACGTCGAAATTACTCTGAGCAATCTAACAATTAAGCTCACAAAACAAGATATAGACGCTCGTAAGGAAATAGTGTCCATTAGGTATAATAAGTCTACAAAACTTAGGATTTAGACAAGAAAACCAACAATGACTATTGATGTGTCCATTTTATATAGATATTTTGGGATCTTTTTTTATTTATTTTGGTACACTTTGATGCTTTGAAGACTATGTTTTACCTCAAATTTTTATTATTGGAGTTAAAAGCAACATTATTGCTTTTGACACTTATAATGAGGATTCTGTGAGAGGAGGTATTTATCACAGACTTGAAAACGTTGAAGACTCCATTATGAAGACTCGAAGACTTTTGAAGACCCGAAGAACGGAGAAGAGAAAACTACATGAAGACTGAAGACCAAAGTCAAAGGGGCAGTTTACTCTGTCTGTCGCGATTGCGACGGCCCACTTGCCCAGCTTTAGTTTTCAGAATCTTTGTACAATAAATACTAAATTTTTCCCTCTTCTTCAGGAGATTCCAGCCCGTTTTTCTCTCCAACAAACCCTAGGTTTCTTTTCTTTTTCATCTTTACTTCTATGTTTAAGTTGTTGATGTTAATTAGTATGATTATGTGTAACTAAACTATATCTTGGGAGCAATTGATATAACTTCCAAGCCCATG
>JAUOBV010571921.1:0-16135 GCA_032360425.1 Rubia occidens | reverse complement strand
TAGTTGGGGACTATCACCATTACATTTTCCTTTCTTAATCAGACTCCTTATATGGCATTGCAATCGTCAAATTTAGATGAGTTCTTCACTTGCGAGACCATTTTACTGTAACATTATGGGCTAACCAAAAATAGTGCTAACATGGTGATGTAGGAGACAAGGAAAAAATCGAGTAATGTATAAGTTGATCATTGTTAATAGTAGTGCATGAATAGTCATTAACATATCCGTTGCACGGTGATCTTGAATATTGAACCCGGAACCACCTTCCTAACCTACTTTCCAATTTGGAATTGTATATATGTCTAGTAATTTCTTTGTAGAAGGATACCCATGCAATAACGATGTGTGGCGGTTACTTAATAACCGCTGCAGATGCATCCAATATTCAATGGCACCGGTATTTTAACTGCCATTTTTCGATTCATTCAACGTCGCCTGTTGATTATTCAGCAACTGTTATGATATCAGAACCGTGTTAACATGATTGTTGAAAATGTTGATGTTATTTATGAATCGAGAGAAACGTTGAGTTTGTGGAGTGGATTTCTCAAGTTTGGTTCAAAATGCAAAATAGAGTAGCAACGTTTAGAAACAAAAAATAGAACCATAAACCGATTCGAAAAGATAAGTCCCGATATCAGAAGATCCATCCTTTTTAGTTTCATGTGATTTTCAAAATTCACATTGCATATTGTTTGCCCAAGAAATAATTCTACATCTAAGGATGATTCGTAAACTATGAAGAAGAATAATATTCTGAGCTTCGAAACCGTTGTAGGAAAATAGTGATTACCATAATTTCATACAATACTAATTTTCCAAACATCAATATATAAAAACTGTCATAATTGTGTCTTAAATAAATAAAAAATTGAAACAAATCAACTATTTTAGTCTGAGTTTAAACATTATTTGAAATTAATGGTACAAGATATGTTCATGGCCATTTCAAAAAAGAGTGTGATGGCCTGGCGGTGAAAGAACCCTACCATCAGTTTCCTTATTTTTATTGAGTTCTTTCCTAACTTGACGGATGTCCCTCTGGATTATGATCACCTCCTTCACTTTGGCCTTCATTCCATCGTACACCATCATTAATGTAAAGATCCTAGTCTCGGCAACACATCATGAATAATACTATAAATTATATAAAACACCATATTTACAAGTAGAAATATGGTTTTGCCGTATGTGCCCTCTTGCTATTGTCATTCTTCAATTTAAGCAGCAATTTCCCATGTTTCAATACCCCCCCTTCTTATCAAAATACTTCCAGTCGTACCACTAGCAGGGAACCTGCTGGCTCTTGATTAGGTTGGTCTCATCATAATTTTTCTTGATCTTAGCAATGACACTTCCATAAGGAAAGTTATTTGCATATGCTTCTTAAAGCTCACCACAAATATAACCAACCATGTGGTGCAGTATAATGTACCCTAAATTGATTCTTGTCCCTTGGATTACGTAGTAGAACAACATGATGGTTGTGACCGTTGGTTCCGAGGTGTCCTCTTGTACATGATCCTTTCTTCAACCACCAAAGACTTCAAATTATAAAACTTGGCCGTATCAGGTCATTTCTCAATGGCTTCAACACATCACATACTAACTGGCCCAAAAAATGAATTACCTGGTCTTAAAAAGGTATGGACCCCCTAAAATCTCTATACTTGTGTGGAAATTAACAAACATTTTTTTCCTTTTGATGATTTGCTGAAAAATATGGGATTTATGTTAGCATCTAAGTGTCCACTTTGTGAAAATGAAGACACTTTAAATCACTGGTTCTTGGAATGTCATATAGCTAACTCTAACTAGATTGAGGCTTTTCAAATTATAAACATTATATTCATCCATTTTAATCACATCTTTCACACATTTTCTTGGTTTTTGTAAGTCAGCTCCTTCTCAAAGGCTGAAAACAACCTCATTCACGTTATACCTTATGTGGTTGTATAGAATATTTGGAAATATAGAAATAGAAGGATATATGATGATGTCAAACCTCATATCCCGACTCTTAAAATGGAAATTCAGAATTTATGTGTATCTATCTTTGCACTATACCCTTAGTTGCGCAAGGTAGACTGCATATCCATCATTGATAGAGGCATATTCCAGACATCTCACCAAAAGTGAAGATAATAAAATCTTATAAGTTTAATCCCCCAGACATAGGTTTTAAATTGAACTCAAATGCTTCTTTCCACACTAACACTATTGTTTCAAAAGGAAAAAGAAAACAAAGGTTAGGGTGAGCTTTGAAAAAGAAATAAAAAAATGTGTGAATTTAGGATGAAAACCTGAGAGGGCTCCTTGGCAAAATGAGAGAAAATTAGAGAAGTTTGAATGATTCTATGTTTCTCTTGTTTTTTCCATTTGGTAGCTCCATTGGTAGAATAACCTAATTTTAAACATGTATAATTTGAACCTCGCCTTTGAATGGTATATTGGTTGTTTAGACTATCTTAGGTTTTGAGATGTGAGCGTGTGAGAGATTCTTATGTCTTAGGGGCTAGGGTAGTTTAAGAGTAAAATGTTGGGTGTTTTGGGAAAACCTTTGCATGCTAGTTAACACTTAGGTTTGCTTGTTCTTATTTACTTGAGGACGAGTAAAGGTTTAAGTGTGGGGGATTTGGTGAGACATAGAATGCATGTATTTTCCATAGCTTTTAACCTTTCTTTCATTGTCTTTTGGTTGGTTGATTACTAGATTTAGGTATCATAAGGGGTTTAGATAAACTTACTCGGTTTTCATATCTAAATATTTCATTTGGTAACCTGTTTTGAGTCTAATGGATTTATGTCCTTACAGGCCTCTAGATTCTATTTTTTGAGCTTATTTATAGATTGCTCATAAGCACATCAGAGTAGCATAGTTAAGGCCTTTCACAAGGATGGTAGAAAACGGAAGGCCATGAGTCAAAATGTGGCAGTAGATAGATGTTCCAAAGAAAAAACTAAGTCCAGAAAATTTGAAGAATGACACGGGTCAGGCTTATTGGCACAACCTGTACCATTTCTCGTGCTGAGGAGTTCTAGTCTAGAAGATGGGTTGTGCAAACTAACAATGCCCGTGCTCAAATAAATGCAATATTTGAGGGTCCAAATAACGGGACGTGTAACCTTTCATGTCCTGCACGATCAGAAGGCCTTTTGAAGGTCTCCAGCCGATGGACTGTGCAATCTAGCATGGCCCATGCACTCAGAAGACTAAAAGGAATGAACCAGATGACGGGACGTGCAATAAGGCATGAACCGTGAAAGCTTAGCTACTAGGGTTTCCTAGCTTTTTGTCCTTTAAAGGCCCAATTCTACCTACTATCTAAACAACCTTTAGTGTCCTAGGGTTTAAGCAAGTAGTTATTTATTATCATATCTAGTTAGTTGTAGGGAGAGAAGGAGGCTATCTTCTATCTTCATTTATTTTTCTAGATATATAAAATTAAATCCAGTGATTGTCATGGGTTTAATGTCTCTAGAGTAGTTTATTTTCTTGGGGTGATATTTGTATTCATGACTTTATTTGAAGTTGTGAGATTCTAGATTGCCCTAATTTTCCATGCTTATGAATATTGTGCATAATTTGAGGTTTTTATTCTTATATGATTTACGTCATGTTAATAGTTATGATTCATTCGCCAATTCATTCATTGTATAATATCCTACTAGGCTATAGATGCTAATTTGGGAGTGTTAGATTAATGCTATTGTAGGCTAGTGGGTACTAGGAAGATGGATGTATTCATGCTACATTGAGATTACTGACATGATTTTTAGATGTTAATCCTAATTGGCTAGTTGTGTGAGTGACTGCATGTTAGGAATGGTAGACCAGGGGGTCGATGTATGAAATTCCTAACAAGGGAAACTCTGGCTTACCACGATAATCAAGCATTGTAGTTTGTAACAAGGGTTGTGTCAATTCTAGAGTCTTCGCAAGGTATAAATACTTTTCCTCACTAGGCCTAGGATTGGTGTCCATATTGGAGAGCCTAGGATGTAATGATTTCTACCTACGTAAGGCTTCGCTCCTTTAAGCAGGGGCTTGTTAGTACTGGGAGTGAGATGATGCGGATGAAATGTGGAATCAGAAGGATTGGAGAGCTTCCCTAACTATGGAGGTAGCAATAGGGTTTTGAAATAAGTCGAACCTTTGTGTGATAGACATTGGAAATTCCTGGCCATCTGCACACTATATGACATGAGTATGAGATTAGGTTTATAGTTCTATATGTGATAGAACCTAAGATCAAATTCATATGAAGGTCATGTCACGCAAATACTCCCAAGACTAATTAATTGATATCTTACTTCTCTTTAGTTATATTCTCTTATTTGTTAGTACAACCCCCCCACACACACACTTATCTTATTTAGTACTAGCTATCCTGCACACATACTTGGGGTTACGCTCGATTGTGGGTTGTGTCAAGCTAACCTTCAAATACTAGTATCTTTCTGGATGACCACGAACTTGGCATTACCTACTATGTTGAAGTTAGATGCGAGCACTAGATAAACAATTACAAACTTATCTTTGAACAACCTCGCGGGGTGCAAGTTAGGGTGCAAGTGCATTGTTGCCTTATTTGAGTCGCTAGTTTCTACATCGGAGTCCGGAATTGTCTCTTAATCGAATCACTACTGCAGGATATATGACAACTAAATGTGGGTAAAAGAGCAATTGGAAGGACTTTCCAAGTCATTATTTCTAGCCCCGTTGCAGATCCAACCCCTTCATTGCACGATAGTATAAGGTCGCCGTACAAAATTGTGTTGCACGAAGTTTCAAAGTTTTGGTATTAATTATTTTAACACCCTTCTTATGTTTCCGATATTGAAAACTAAAGAATTGGTCGTATGCAGAAAATACTTCCGGTACCAAATATTTGTAGTCGGAATGGGTATGCGAGCTCATCGAGGCATATTAGATATCGGTAAAATAGATATCCAATTTCAGAAACAAATTCAGTTCAAGACACCAATTAGTGTTGGAAGACGTTGTGATGTCGGATCACGTGTCGGAATTAGGAAGACTTGCAAATTCAGAATTTGATTAGGCTTTGTGTTTTCTACATTCTTTACTGGTTGACATTTCAAAATAGTTGTTTTATATTACAATTGATTAATTTCTAAAATGGGAGAGCCAATCGACCTTCTAAATGCTAACATTGCTAGATAACATACCCAATTGGAAATGTTATAAAAAATTGTGGCTATCAATAATAGAAATGTATTCTTAAATAAATTTCATGACCACAATAACCAACACAGTTTAGTATTTTTTTAAAACTAATATTAAAATTGTAAGACAAAGTTAATTGTAAGATAAAATAAGAAAAACATATAAAACTAGAATGTACTAATGTAGACAAAAAAATGACTAAACTTGAATAATCCCTCCATCAAAGCTATTTTTTTCGAAGAGAGAAAGGAAGTTTTTTAAGAGTCCATTATTATACGCTTTCTTGGTGGGGTTCCCTCAATTTATTTTCCTTTTCCATTTAAATTCAATCTGACTTAGTCAGCTTTTTGGGCCATTAATGCTGGTTCTGGGCCACTAATTATTTGCTCCCTAACACTATAAAAATGAAGGGAACAACAAATGGGGGGGGGGAGAATATGACAAATTAGCAGAGGCAACATGTTGCTGAGTTTAAGTTGGACAATAGCAGGGATGGGAAGATACTTCAAGGGAAAAGAGTGGAGGAAGCGACGATAATTAAAGCAATAGAACCGTAAGTTACATATGGTCGAGAGTGAAGTTCCAAATTTCTTTTGGTCAGCCACTGGACATCAGGAACAGGATGTCCGGCCATCTAGGCTACAATAAGAAGGAGATATATGTGAAGGCCTTGCAGGAAATAGCTCCAGCCAAACAAAGAACAATTAGAGGCGTAAGTGGGTGGGTGGGGATAGGGAATAGCACAGTACAGCAAGCTGTGGCAGCAAAGGTTATCAGGAGCCATACAATAGTATAAATCCAGCACTAACATTTCAACACAAGGTACATAGGTTACAGTTTTGCCTATCAAAATCACAAAAAAACTCTCAATTCCGGCCGATGGTCAATGTAAGCTTCTTAGATGAGAAATGGTTTTACATGACTAAGCCAACAGTCTGTTGTCTTTTGGCACCGGGTGAGCCTGAGCCCTTAAGAACCACCTTGTCATATTCCAAAACTTATGTTTATATATGCTGTGAGTAAGACAATTTACAGCCATGATGGTGTTTTTCTCTTTGATGGGAAGTATGGTGTGTTCCTATTTACTGAGAAGGTTGAAGCACAAAGAACCAGTATTAATCATCTAAGAGAGACTATGGAAACAAAGTCTATGGAGAAGATCACCAGACTTATGACACGAGCAAAGATCATAAATGAAATCATTCCAACAATCAAAGAACATTGGCCACCATTCATGAGTAAGCATATTTACATTCAACAAGAAAATTGCAAGACACACATTAAGAATTTGGATCCTCAATTCCAGGCAGTTGCTGGCTCTGATGGGTTTCACATCAACTTGGTAAGTCAACCAGCTAAATCACCAGATCTAAATGTATTATACCTAGTTTTTTAAAACTTCTTACATAGTCTATAACATGAAACACCAAGTAGAACACTTAATGGGTTACTAGAAGTAGTCTACAATGCATATGGCAGAGAAGTTCCAACAATATTGAATAAAGTTTTCCTCACCCATCAAACATCAATGATAGAAATCATAAAAATGAAGGGATGCAACAATTACAAGTTGCTTCACATATCAAAAGATGCGCTCATAAAGAGAGAAGAACTGCCAAGGATGCTTAGTTGTGATGAGGGAATAGTACGTGAAGGCATGGAGCACCTGATTACAATTCAGTAAACTCAAGGAATGGGGTACATGATGCAAACACTTGGGTATCAAGTGCAGCGGTAAGGGATTTCTGTTCTTATTTTTTTATTGGGTTAGACTAGGGGTGACATTTTGGAAACCTGAAAACTTTTTCTTTTTGTGTGAAAAACAAGTTTTATTTATAACCAAATTCAAATTAATGCAAGTTTCATTTTTATGTTTTACCCTTTATGCCTTGACCCTGTTTTATGCATGATTCCAGTTGTTCTGTGATTTCTCAGTGTGTGACTGTGTTGATGTTTGAGGTTATAATTAATGTTGTTTGATGGTATATGCTGGGTGGCTGAACCCAAGCATATGCAAGTGTTTAACCCTTTATGCAAGTCTCCCTGATTTATGCATGTGTCCAATGGTTCTGTGTTTGTTCTTGTGTGACTGTATTGATGTTTGAGGTTATGATTAATGTTGTTTAATGGTATTTGCTGGGTGGCTGAACCCTAGTATATGCAAGTCTTTAACCCTTTATGCCCTAACCCTGATTTATGCATGATCTATGTGGTTCTATGATTTTTCTTGTGTGACTTATGTCGTGTCTATAAATTAGGGTATATACTAGGTGGCTGAACCCCTGTATGTGAAATTCTTTGACCTTGACACTAAATTATGCAAGTGTTTGTTGTGTGACTATACTTATGTTTAATCTTCTGATTATTTACGTGTCTATTTTTTTGTGAATTTTTCTTTCAAACAAAATTAATCATAACCTCAAACATCAAAGTCAAGGCATAAAGGTTTAAACACTTGCATATGTTGGCATTCAGCCACCTAACATATCCCATCGAACAAAATTAATCATAACCTCAAACATCAATACAGTAACACACTGAGAAATCACAAAACAATTGGGATCGCGCATAAAATAGGGTCAAGGCATAAAAGGTTAAATACTTGCATATGCTGACAAAAGTCAGCATAAAGAGCATGCCAGGTGCAACCTTCCAGTGGATGAACAAATCAATGAGTAATGTAACTACCCCTGAAATTGATCTTCGAATACATTGGGAGAAGGAGGAGAAGCAACTACAGATACCTACAAATACATGGAAATGACACATTTACTAATAAACACAAAGATGTACACCTGCCCACAAGGCAGCACAAAACGATTTTAGAGAATAAGGAGTTGAAAGGAACAACTATAAAATAGGAAAATAAAAGCCATCATTCTCCATGTAATCAAATCATTTCGGCTCAAGATTGATGAGTATATCCTTATAAGATACAATTAGCATAATGTGGTAAAGATGTTGGCAATTTGATTAACACTCCAATCTAACCTCAAGAATAAGTTGTTAATTTGGTTAATACTCTAATCTCAAGAATAAAATTTTGGATCCAAATGTAAGGTAAGTATATGCAAAATGTTTCAAGATTTTTCATCAGAAAAGAAAACCAAGTGGAAATTTTCCTGGCTATCCAAATCCTAACATACTCACTAGTCACCCTCCAAACTAATATGTAAGATTTATATTCTTTCTAACAAGTTAAACATGATAACCATAAAAAAGTTTCTGAACATATTCTAAAAGGAAATATTCCATCTGAAACAAATAAAAAACCTTGATGAAAAACAAGATAATTAATCAGAAAAATTAGTACCAATGAACAAAAATAAACACATAACCTATTTGAAAAAAAATGCCTCAATAGAAAACCAATAAAATCAATACCCAACGACCTAAAGAAAAGTTACAGCTTTTAAAACCCATTACCTTGATGCCCAGAGAGGGCTATCGGGGATCTTTCTCTGGCATAATCACCAGCCACTGCTCGCCCACCTCATGGAACATCGTTTCATCTCGAGGTACTGACCCTTGTCTAAAATCGTGTTGCGCATGCTCTGCGTGATGGTGGCATCGAATTTCTCCTCGACGTCGTTGACAAAGCTAATGATGATCTATAGCAGGTGGTCATCAGTGCGGCGCTTCACTAGGACCTCGCAAGAGGGGTTGGCCTCTTTGGCTTTGTGAGCGTTGCAAGGGAATAAAACTCCATGTACACCGTCGTACGAAGATCTAAGGCATCGAATTCAATCTTCAGCTCCGGCGGGAATTTGAGCATTTAGGCTCTTTGAAAAATCTTTTGGAGGAGGAAAGAGGGGTGAAGGATAGGGGGATGATGAGAGTGGGAATAGATTAGGGTTTCATATTTTATTTATATAGTAATAATTTTTAATGGTTGAGATTAAATAAACAAAAGAAACTAAAGGTTCAGATGAAACCAAGTTGGCCTTTTTTTCAAGTACCTAGCACCGGTATGAATGGGACAATATTGGTGGGCATATATATGAAAAGCAGTTGATTAGGGCTTCTTTAAATGATTTTTTTGGAACCCAAGAGCAAAACCAGGATTTTTTTCTAAATGTGTAACACCGATACAAATACCGGTGCCTAAGTGGCTTACACCAGTGCCTTTGTATATGAAAAATAGTTGCTTATTGCTGCATTAATTGGGTAAATCTATTTCATTTTGGAGCCGAGAGCATTCATTGAAAAAAATTCTAAATATGTAGCACCGGTACAAATACCAGTGCCTAAGTAACTCATACTGGTAATATGTACAATATTTCAAAATTTTAAACAATCCCTCCAAAATTTTGAATATTCCATCCATAACGTAGCACCAGTATGAATGAAAAATAAAGTCGGTGCTAGTATTATTTGATATTTTCATTTAACTTTAAATTTTTTACTATTATGTCCGTAGAAAAATTTAGAGGCAGAAAATCACAAAATTAATGATACTAATACACAATTTAATAAGTGACGATTGCGTGTTCAAAAATTTGGCTACAAGGGGTGAAGGGAAGTGCCTCTAACATATTCATAGATACTATGGCCTAAAATTTGTTACGACATTATCCTCCTCTCAAAAATACATGATTTTTGTTATTCTTTAACCCTTTCTCCCCGGGGTCGCTAATCTACTAACCCGAGGAGTGGCGTTCAAAGATAGAGATTTGTAATGTTGCTCCTTTCCTACTACTATACTACCTATGGGGTAGATAGTGGCAAGATCGGGGGTACATCCACAGAGATGATAGGAATCTAAAAGTTAACTATACACAACCGCAATTGGGTCGTCAAGCTGATCACGTGTCAGGAATAACTAATGTTGAAAAAAAGGTTTTTTTAGGGGGTGGGGGTGTTATTTGACAACTACGAGCATGCAAAATCGCAAGAAAGTAAAACTATATATTGTTAGCATTTAGGGAGTATTTGTGTAACATGCCATGTGCTATATTTTAATCCTAGATTCAATCACATTCAAGATATACAAACCTTTCCTAGTGCTTATGACACGTAGTGTATATCGATGGTCAACACTATCCCCTATATGTCACATACGTGTGCGCACGTTTCTTCCATTGACATTGCCTCCGTAATTAGGAAAGTACAACAATGACACGACACATTGTACAGGTCTAATTCTTCCCCGTGCTATTACGTTCCAGACACTCCACTACGAATACTTCTCCCTAGCCTATAAAGGCAAAGGGACAAGCATCTTATCGATAGCTCTAAGGTTGCGAATAACGCTAACCCTAGTTTGCTACTAACTCTATCTTTATCCGTATTCCTTTGGGCCAATTTTCCAGCTAAGACTAGTGTACGATTATCGTAACGGTAACTCGGAAACCCGCATGCACACACCCATACGATCCTGATCCCGCTACCCCTATTACATATAGGTTTCTCTCCCCGGGGGATATCAACAGATGCACCAAAATGAAAGTAAACTACGGTGTGTGCCAATCTTAGTGTAACATTCATGCAATTGACAAGAATGTGAAGAAGAAACCAACATAATATCATAAATACATAAATATAGGTAGATCTATAGAATCTCCCAAACCAAATACATAAATATAGGTAGATCTATAGAATCTCCCAAACCAAACACCAAATCATGAATACAAATATAAAGCCCAAATTCATTAACTGCTCCCTAAGTATTGAATCCAAATATTTCATTGGATTCAACTCCCTTGGGCAAAATAAGAAAAAGAGAAGAAAAGAAATTAGAGAGAAGGAATAGTTTCTTTCTCTCTCTACCTACTCTTAGGAGTCTAAAATGAGTAAAAACTTAAACCCTAATAGATATAGGCTCCTATATAGTAATAGGTGATTGGGCATTGAAAAAGGTACAAAATAGGGCAAAAAACCCTAGCAGCCAGAAATGGCATGGGCTCTACAGCCAGGTGCGATCATGCCGGCTGGGGGCTGGCACGGCCCGTGTTACTGGGCACGCCCATAATGGCTAGGGCTGACACAGGCCGTACTAGGAACACCCGTGCTGGCTGTGTCAGGCACGGACCGTGCCGACCGTCACGGATCGTCGGATGGGACTCCATTTTTTACATCTGAAGCTTACGCTCGCGTCGTTCGGCTTAGGCTATCGGCTGGAAGCACTTCTTGATCAGTTGAACGACACAGGATGTGTGAATTCTTGTGGGCTGTTAGCTGGGAGTTATTTTCTGAGCAAAACGATGGTGTGGCCGTATCGATCTCTATTCTTCAAATATTGGAAATGAAATGACATGGGCCATGTAAAAAGAACACGGTCTGTGTCAATACTTAGCCTGACAAAGGTTTAGGTTAGCACAGGCCGTGTTGTACCAAACGACTCGTGCCAAGGGGCTGTGGAACGATCGTGCTAGCTGGAACGGCCCATGCAGGTGCCCGCTGATGCGTGCCGGCTGGTGGCACCGAGGCATCTTGAAAGTGTTAAACTTCCACTCCTGAGTGATTCCATCTACTACCATGTTTTGGGCTCGTGGCCTTCTGTCTACTACCATCCTTACGAATGACCTTCAAATATCAACTACCACCCTTGCAGATGACCTTCTACAAGATAACGCAGAAGTGCTCAAGAACAACCTACTAGTAAGCTAACAAAAGAAGATCTAGGTGCTCATGAGGACAAAGTGTCCATTAGATCCAATTAAGTCTACAAAACTCAGGATTTAGATACGAAAATAATAAAAAAAATGGTTATCTAAACCCTTTGCATTGTAAATCTAACTAAAACTAGCAATCAACCAAACAAAACATAATAACAAATGTGTCAAATGCATTGGTTAACGCATGCATAAAAGTGCGGATTATTCTTGCATAAATATAGAAATGGAATATAAATACTATTTTGGTGAAATGTTGGAAAGCGTTAGTATATGTAGAGTAACTTAGAGTTAATTACATAGTAGTAAGAAAGGAAAATAAAAAGGATCAAGGATATGTTCTTGTTCCCGATTATTGATAAATATTTTGTTAAAAACATGGAAAATACAATGGGGGTGTATAGGGTAGCATCGCTTTCGAGCGGATTACAATTTGGAGTTACGAGCAAAATTTTTACTTTCTGCACTTAGGTTCCTCCAAGAAAGTTGGAGTTGTCGAATCATGAAATTGGCAACACCAAAATGCAATTCAATAATATACGATTGTGAATTTACGACTTGAGCATGTATGGGTGAACGAAATGGGTCTAAAGTTAACTTTGATTACTTCTACACAATCTTGGAAAATACACTACGGCCCAAAATTGTGTTACCCTCTCATCCATTGCTCCAAAATATATAATTTTCTTTATTCTTGCCAAACTATAGAAATATTAAATAAATAATTTTTTTGGCAAAATGTTGGAAAGTGTTAGTACATGTTCTAGAGTAATTTATAGTTGATTAGTTAGAAGTGAGAAAGGGAAATCGGAAAGGATTACGAATATTTTCTTATGCCCGATTGTTGATAAATATTTTTGACGGACTTGAAAAATACAATACAATGGGGGTGTATAGGGTAGCATCACATTCACGCAGATTTGAATTTTAAGTTACGAGTAAAGTTTTTACTTTTGGCATTTAGGTCCCTCAAAGAAAGTTGGAGTTGTTGGATCACAAAATTGGCTACACCAAAATATAGTTCAATGATACACAAATGCGAATTTACAATTTGGGAATGTATGGGTGAACGAAAGGGTCTCTAAGTCAACATTGATTACTTTTACACAGTTTTAAAAAATTATACTATGGCCCAATATTGTGTTACCCTATCATCCACTACTCCAAAATATATGATTTTTTGTTATTCTTACCAAAATATAGAAATATTAAATAAATGAATTTTTTGGTGAAATATTGGAAAGTGCTAGTACATATTCTAGAGTAATTTAGAGTTGGTTACTTAGAATTGCATTTAATGCAGTTCTAGCACCAGTATATTATCCCTGATACCGGTGCTAGCTATTTTGCACTAAAGTTTACCCGCAACAATTACTATTGCAGGTCATACGCACTGGTAATAGCATCGGTATATATTATTTATCCCAATACGTATCGGTGCATATGTTATCTATAGCACCGGTATTGCCCAACCAACAGTAAATATCGGTGCCCATGTACCTGTTTTCCAGCAGTGATATTATTCAATTTATAAAAAAATCAAATGAATTAGTTAAAATCATATGAAAATATTTAAGTTAATATTTTATTAAAATCATCAAACATCAAATAAAAATATTAGAAACATACATCAAATTAATATAATTATACATAATATATTATAACTCTAAAAAAAAAAATAACATCCAACGCATATTAAATTTAAAATAGTTAGACAACAAATAAAAACACTAATGCACATCAAACTAAAATAATTACACATTAAATTTTAATCCTGAATACTAAACATCAAAATAAAAATAGTTACAAATAAAATAAAATACTAAAATACACATCAAATAAAAAAAAATTAAACATCAAATAAAAATACTAAAATAGACATTAATTTTAAAATTTTCTAATTAAAATGATTAAACATCAAATACACACTAAAAATACACATCAAAATATTTAAAATGCATATCAAATAAGAATAACTAAAGATCAAATAAATACATGAAGAAATATATCAAACTAAAAAGGTAAAAATCAAATCAAAACTCACGTGAATTTTAACACATCAAATGGTAAACCAATATGTGATACTAATATCGAAAAAATAAATTTTCATATTAAACTTTTTTTAAAAAATAATTCATATAATTGAAACATCAAAGGATACACTAAATAAAAATATAATTTTGTGAAAAAAGAAACATTAATATCAAATTTTAAAAGAATGCCAACTAAGACATCAATCAAAATGAAATTATAAATTATAAATTATCACTAACTCGTATCAATATGTATCAAGTGCCAAAAATTTAACATACTGACACTTGATTTACATTAAAAGATCAAAATTAACTTTAACCACATGATTTTAGTGAAAAAAATAGAACAAACATTACAATGTTTGGTTGCACTAGTGTAAAACCCTCTATTAAAGGTAGTTATATCGGACCATTAAAAGCACTTTTATTGTGCCTTCTCTAACTCTGCCTTCCATTGTCCATCAAAAGAAGGAGGTTCCAAGAATCGCCTTTGAAAACACCAACGAAAGTTGTTAAAAACACCCTTTAATAAGATTAGAAACAGTTTCGGAACTCAGAAACTCTTTCTTACCTTCCAAAAAAATAGCTGCTGGAAACCAATCGATTTCTGCTTTGCAAAACCAAATTTGAAAACCCTAATGAAAAAAAGACATCAAAACAATCAAAACAAAAAACACAACAACATCTATTTACAACAACGATTTAAATCGCAAACAAGAACAACTCCGGCGGCGGAGACGGTGATTTCTAGCGACGAAGAACTTCTCCAACGAAAGTAGGGAATCAAGCGTCGGTGAAATCCAGGCGCTAGAGCGGTGGAGGACCCAGTAATGGCAAAGCTCAATCTAGCAATGGTGAAGCTCGACTTGGCGGCGGTGATGGAGCTCGACTCGACAGTGGTGATGGAGCTCGACTCGACACGGTGGGGGATACTTTGGAGATGGAGATAGAAGAGAGGTGGCCAGGTTGTGGTGGGGACGCTGGAGGGAGAGAGAAAAGAGGCGGTAGTGGTGGAGCTCTATCCGACTCGATGGTGGAGGTGTTGGAACGGCCGGAGAGAGAGAGAGAGAGAGGTGATGGAGCGGCCGAAGGGGAGAAAGAAGAGAAGGAGGATGGCTAGAGAGGAGAGAAGATAAAGTTAGCTGCTTAGAAGAGAGAAGGCGCTATCGGAAATGAAAGAGGGAAAGAAAGGAAGCCGATAGATTGTTGGGTTTAGTGAAAAGAAAATTAAGGGAAAAAAAGGAAGTGGGCTTGGGCCAAGCCCATTTAAAGGGGATTTTAATATTAGAACCGCCTTTAAATTAAAAAGGTGAGCAAAGAAAGCATTTCTAAACTCGGAAATTATTCTGAACCTCAATTAAAGGTAGTTCTAAAGGTGGAACTACCTCTAATCGATTGTCATTAAAGGCGGAACTGCCTTTGATCGATTACCATTAAAGGCGGAACTGCCTTTAAATAATTTCGAACTGTTTAGAAAGGATTTTGGAACTCGAAAATGCTTCATAGCTCAATTAAAGGTGGTTCCGATGAAACCGCCTTCTAATGTTGCCTTTAATAGAGGGTTTTAATCTAGTGTTGAAATATCAAGTACTGAAAACAAAACATCAAGTTTGGCACTAAAAACTTGCACATTGCTCGAAAATGTGGAAAAACTTGATCCACGAATTTCTCTGACCCAGATTCTTGATTCGCTAGACTCTTATGACACAAAATTATTAATTCCTCCATTATTTATGCCCAGCAACCAAAAAAAATAGTATTTGCACCCAAATTCCTCCTAATTCTCCCAAACTTTATTTATTTATATTTGTAACCTGAGCTCTAATAAAACTTCATTATTTTGCACATTAATCCTTGATTTCACTAGAAGAAGGTCATATATAAGACTTTGTCTATTTTTATTGAGGATAAATAAAATATTTATTTCCAAACACATGAAAAAATTTATTTGGCAAATAATTTTTTACCACTTAAAAGCTATCATTTTTTAAAAAATCCAGAAATCTAATTACTTTAGAGGATAGCGTTCTTAGTTGGTTGCTAATTTGTATTCTATAACTACGATTTTTATAAAATTTTCTTAATACACTTTAATATTTTTTTAACGGTAAATCCAATTATTCTCTCGATAATTTACTGCAGAAATTTTATAAATAAATTAATATATTGGGAAAACTACAATTTCATTTTAAAATTATATTATATTATATTTTAAAGTTAAAGTTCATGTAATTTTATTATTCCTATTTTTTTCTTATGTTTGATACGTTTTCCATATAGTATCTTTTTCTAAAATT
>JAUOBV010571723.1:0-16142 GCA_032360425.1 Rubia occidens | reverse complement strand
ATAAACTTTGACTCGAAATATAAATTATTATGTAAATAATAAATATATCATGTGAGATATGGTTAGATTTTTCTTAAAGTATATTTTCTAAATATCAATTTTTTATGTGGCGTTATTATATGTAACTAGAGATATTTACGGTCAAACATGCTCATTGGAGATCGTGAAAAAGTAAATAAGCAATTTAGAGTGGGACGGAGGGAGTACGTAATAGCATGTAAAACTTTTTCCTAAACTAACGGAGGGAGTACAAAAAAAAGACGCTTAAACTCCTTTTCCAAGTTGGAGATAACTTTGTTAAGTAAACCATTGACATGCCCGAGTCTTCCATCACTACTTTTGAAACTTTAGATACTGCTAAAGAACCCAATGTCTTTGCTTGATTTGTTCAATTGTTATATAAGTTTCAAGATCCCAGCGTGTGTATTTCAGTATTTTTCCCTCTACCTGCATTTGAAAGAGGGATAAAATGTTACGCATCTGAAACAAGCATAGTAAGAAGACAAAAAAAAAACTGTTTAGAAATGTCATGGAGAAGATGCCATAATTTGTAATCCGATTGACATGATGTGATAATAGTGAAACTTAATTATTATTTATCTCAAGAGGTTTCCCCGCGTAAGCTCATTCTTAAAATTCTCAGTTAACCTACAATTTCGACCAAATTACCCTAATCAATGCAGAATACAAGCAAGGAAAAAACAAGAACACCACCACTCCTTGAGCTATTCAGTCTATTCATTCAATTTATGAATTCACAACAAAACACAGCAGGATTCTGAGCAAATGCAACAAGATATTTATAACCAAAACACAGCACGGAGATTTGGCAATCAAAACAGCTTAAACAAACATAACAACATAATACGAATTTGACGACAAAAATTCGAATTGCTGAGCTTCTCTGATCAATTCCTCCTACTGTCCTACATATATCGAATCAAATTCTCCGAAAATTATCTTCCATCGAGTTTCAAACAAATGCAAAAGATAAATGGAAAAGTGTTTCTGATGAAGAATTATGGATCAATATGATGGCGGCAACCACGGCGATAAGGACCGGAGAGGAGTTATGGGGAAGGACGGAGATGGGGTCTAAATATGAGAACACACCAAATAAAGAACACCCGACGGGAAAACGCGTTCGAAAAATAGATTTATGTAAAGATAAGGATACTTTGTTTCGCACACCCACCGCAGTGTATTGATATTTGAACAGTCGGTGGGAAAACACGATCGAAAAATAGATTTCTGTAAAGATAAGGATACTTTGTTTCGCAAAATTAGGTTTCAAGCAATACTCTCTTTTAAAACAACGGGCCGTATATACAGCCGTGGAAATTTCAAGTAAATTTGGAAATACCTTTGTCATACTACTATAAATAGTTAGATATGTATTACAGATTAGTATAGACTATAAATTTGTTTGATCGATCTATTTAAATAAAAATATTATTTTATACCGTCTAATCATAAAATGGATCATTTTATAATTAATATAACTAATGAGGTAATTTAATGTTTGTTTCAATATACAGATATATATATATATATATATATATATATATTGTAACGGATTTTTCATAATTTTAAAAAGGGATAAATACATTTATAACCCTAACTTTAAGTTGAAAGTACCAATATAAACCTGTAATCCCATAAAGTGCTAATTTAACCCTCACATATTACTGTATGGGTCATTTTGACCTTAACTTTTGAAATATTTGTGCCAATATAACCAAACTTCCTAATTACGGCATTGACAAAGTAAATTCAGGTATGATCAGAAATGAAAAGGACAAAAATTCCCCTTTGAACAAATTAATTGTGACATGGCTGCTTCATATCTTCCTCCGCCTGCTTCATTTCTTCCTCCGTCGTGTTCCGCCACCAGCAGTATGTTCTCGCCACCGTACAACCACCCTCACCACCCTCGATTCACCACTCCCACCACCGCAAAACCACCCGTTCCCTCCAACCCGCCACCACTTGCCGCCGCCGTCACCCTGCCCCAGCCCGCCACCAACCCAATCCTACTAATTTCTTAACTATGTTTTTTTCTTCTGCCTAGCTAATTCCTTAACTATGTTTTTTCCACCCGAGTGATGGAATTCGTAAGAACTTCTTACAGCTCTTCTACAATAGATGGATTGAGACCAGATCCCAAGCAATTGCAACACAACTTTCTGGGGACATGACATCCTCTGGGCCTATGGGTCAAATGCTGCGACCTTTACAACCGGTGCAAGCTTTGGCTTCCAGAACTGGACTATTTCAGACTTCTCATAATAAGTGGCCTCCAATATACTCATAGACATCCTCACCACCGTCGTATCTTAAAATATAAATAATTATAATTTCAACTTAAAAATGAGTTTGGGTATAACTGGTCTAACTGCTAGATAGTATAACACTAGAACTATGTTTAAATAAGAATCTAAATGCTAGACTTATAATCCCATTATTTATCTTAGGGTAATATACAAAACTAACTCTATTATTTTTCTAAAGTGCCCATATAACCTTGTATGATTCGAAAGTGCCAAAATAATGCTAAATTCTCGTCGAAGGTGCTGAAATAACCCAATTGGCGTTGACTATGGAAAATTCGACATTAACAAAACCCAAAATGACAAATATATCTCTGAGTTCAAAACTAATATTTTGATTACCAATATACCCCATTTTCTTCTTACTCACTCCGCCGCTTCTTCGTTCTCCCTCGCTTCTTCGTTCTTCCTCTGATTCTTCTCCTCCCCCGAAAATCTACAAATTTAACAAAAACAATTGTCCTCTTGCACGGATTAAACACTCAATGTATTTTTTATATCCCTGCCATTACATATGCTTGAAAATCTTACTTTGAATATCTTTTCCCAAACCATTGTTAAGAACAAAAAGGCTTTTCTCCAATAAAACTCCAATATATCTCCCTATTCCCTGGCGACATCCAATGTGCAACAGGTTCGAACCCAAAAATGGACATCCCACGTCCAATGTTCAGTGGGCCTGGGCCCAAAAATGGCCAGCCCATTAACCTGACGCTTGGATCATTCTCACCTCGCTTATTTGAAGAGCAAACAGGTGGTTACAAATGAATAAGATCTTGTGTACGGTATCTCTCAAATATACATTTATCAAGTTAGCCCAACAAATGTGGAATGTGTTACTTTTGTTTGGTGAACTTTTGTAGTAAGTACTGAACCAACCTCATGTTTTCTAAGAATGTAATGATATAACTTTTTTTAAATAATATAATTTGACCTTATGTTTTCTATAAAATGTATTAATATAACCTTATGTGTTTTTAATAATCAATTGAACAAACCATATATTTTTATAGGGTAAAACCGTTAAATTTTTCTTAAGAAAAATAAGCAGGGATAGTATGGTCCTTTTTTTGGTTGGGCAACATCGAATTTTACACAGTCAATGCCAGCAGGGTTACATCAACACTTTCAATGAAAACATAAGGTTATGTGGAGAAAGTGACCACAAATTGAGGAGATGGAAGGGTTTTTTCACCTTTTGATTAATAATTTTAAAAAAATCTTGTTAGAGTTTTAAAAAACAATGTCTTTTCGATTGATGAAGGTTCAATAAATTGGCTAAGGTATGGCCAGGATTGTATAAATCTAGCCTAGCTTAGTTTGCCTAGATAAAAGTTTGCATAATTTGTTTGAGGAGAACCTCAAGTAACTAATTATGGGTTGACTAGGTAAAATACTTCAACGGTAATGACAATGATAGTTTTAATGGCGTGAAATTGATTTTGGATTCAAAAACTTTATCACAAACACAAGTACTTTAATTAGCGGCTCTATTAATTGATACATTGAAGTTAATAAAATTGGCTTGCTTTGAATCAATTTAATTAATTTATTCATGCTATTTAGATGTTCAGATTGTTTTTATATCATGTCTGTGGAAGATCTTGAGCCCATATTCAACAACCGTGGAGAGAAATTGTATGGATGATACTTCAAAGATTAAGGATTTTTCCATCACTTACATCAGTGATGATTATAATGAAGACATTTAGCACTCTATCAGTCACAAATAACTTAACTTACAAAAATCATTCATATATTACAGATGATAAACATATTGAGTTCTTTATTGAATGAAGAAAAACTTAAGTCTATTGATTTTTGTCTTAAATCAGTTAAATTATTATTGAAACATCTCAATCACATAGTCCTAATTTAAAGGTATTAAGGGACCCACTCAAAAGAATCAATATAAATAAACAACAATCTATTACAGTTGAAAATCAAAGAGAGGTAAGAAGAAGATGATAAGTTCCACACCTATTATCATACAACCTTCTTTGCCGATTCTCCCATAACGAGAAATAACCACAATGATTCTCACACAAAGGGACAAAATATTTTTAGCCATAAACCCAAACTATTGACATATGCAGCTGAGGATATGTTTGGTTTAGTGGTACGTGAGTGGGAAATTGGAATAGTTCCCAAAAATAAAATTATTATCCATGACTTTTACTAATAAAAAACTACAACTAATATATATTTTTGATATAGAAGATAATATTCTTTCTAGTTGTAAACATCTTTTTATGAGGTACCAACTGGAAAAATCCTAACTAATCATCGACTTTTCAAACTTTCTATCCATTACAATATATATAGTTGACAAACATTCCAATTGTATCATGTGACACTTCATCAATATTAGTGATACCGCTGATGCTTTCTTCTATTTTATTTTCTAGCATGGCTAGGAAAATTGGGGAGTGGTACACAAAAATGGGATGGTTTCAAAAAATGGGCTGCAGGGAGGCATCATGGAGGCAACTAAAACATTGTCGGGGAATGGAGGAGGAAATATGACAGAGTTTATCACAAACTTTTAATAACTAAAAATTAATTTCATTACTTTTATATTCTAAATCAATGTGGGATGATTATTGAACAATCCCAATTACACATTAAGTTACTCTTGCAATTTGTGTGCAACTTGTGTGCAATGCCCTCGAAATGTAGAGTAGGTGTATAATCTGGGGAAGTTAATAATAAGAAAATTGAAAGGATAGGATGTGTAGTCAATCGGTTCAATCAATATCACTAACAAGAGTTTTTTTGTTAACAAAAAGGAAATCAAATTCATCCTTTGTACTCACCGTGTGCCAATATTGTACGTATGGTAATTCTTTTTGAATTTTTTTGATCATAAGTCACATGGCCGACAATAAATCTCTCTCCCTTGTTTTGGTTGAGATTCAAACCATATCACTATGATAAAGTCACTGAACTTCAATCACCGGAACACATTCAAACTCTCAATATATGATTACTTTTAAAATTTATAAAGATATTTCAAAAAATTATTCTAAATAAAACATCCACATAATTTGCACACCAATGTGTAAGCACGTAAGGTTTTTTTTTCTTTGGTATATTAAAAGCACAAAAATATTTGAAATGATAAAACAAATAACTAAAACAATTCAGTTTTTTCTATAACTAAGGAGGCCCAAGAGTGAGCTCCAAATTAATGTTATTCTCCTCCTTTGGAGCCTTCTTCTGCTTCTTCAAAATGCCTCCAAGCCTTAAAGCACCATATTCCATTTCTTCTAGTATCATCAGCATTAGCAACCTACTCCATCTTGCTTCACATCTTGACTGTAGTAAGAAACCCATATGCTTAGAAATTTTAGCATCTCAATTCTACCTAACATTCATGTACTCTTGAAGCCGTTTAAAGCAATGGAATTCTTATTGAAGAAGATCAATTGAATATTCCGTTACTATTGCAATTTGTGTACAATTTGTGTGCTATGTGTACTGCCTGTGAAATTTGGAAATGTAGACTGTGAAGTATGTGTGCCATTAGGAAAATCAAGGGAATGGACGTGTAGTTGTGTCCCTTCAATAGCTTGATGAGGGAGTCCTTGGTAGAGGGAGGATTATCGAGCTTGGATCCATATTTCTTGCAACTTCAAAACCCCAGTTCTACAAAACCATGCGGTAATTCTTTGCTCTCTTGATTCTTCTTAACTCTAGTAGCCTCTCGCTTTACAATTCCAAGAACTCAAATGGGTGAGAGGGAAGACAGAGAAAACTAAAATAAGGATTTTTCTATTAATTTTTCTATATTCAGACACATGATTGGAACTAAAGGGAGAAGGTGCACGCGCATTCGCATACTAGATTCGCATGGGATCATCAACTTACCAATACCCTTCCATTCATCTCCTTTTATCTGCATTTCTCTTTAAATATGAATAGCATATTATTTAGTTCTTTATGTCAAAAAAAATACGACATGTTAACGATTTTAAAGTTGTAAACATGGGATTAACGAGTTAGCAAAAAATAACAATAATAAATATTTTCATAATTAATTTGGTGAATGTCTCTTAATTTTAATCAATGAATTGCATTGTTCCAATGTTAACATTAAAATATTTTACTATATTTGCAAATCGTCAATATTAATTAAGAGTGAATGAGAAATTATAATATTGGTTGTAAAATAGTGCTTGAAATGTGCTCATATGAATGATGAGTGTATTCATATTGTACAATTTTTGACCGTTTATATAAGTAAGTTGTTAGAAAGGTTGCAATTGAAACTTGATATTACTGTTTTTTCATTCCTGGTCCTACTAATTGACAAGTGGCGGGAATTAGAGACAATGTCTCTACACCACCACTCACATGAGCATGCAAGTCATCTAATATTTAGTGCTATATACGATGCTTCAAGGTTGGTTTCTAACATTATACTTTACTATATGTGTTCCTTTTGTCTTGAGGGAATTTGAATCTAAGATGTTATAAGAGTGAGAAAAACTTTCATTCAATATCACAACAATAACTTGAATAAAATTAATTACCTTTATTTCAACGAAGGAAAGTCATTTATACCCCTTTTCATATGAAAAACCTTTCTTACAGTTGTTTCATATTCATATTTTCTATAAATTACAATTAATCTAAGAAGAAAATTTAGTCCCTCATTAAGCCATGTGCAAGGAGAAATCCTTGTTTTGAGACACCGTGAATTTGAATAGGTTACAAATGATTTATGCTAATTAGGTGGTCTAATATCATTATAGAATGTAATTCACCATAATGGTTACTTGTGTGTGTTAAGTATTAAGGGAAGAATGTACAGGGGTTAACAAGATGGAAAATGAATATACTTGAACAAGCCCTAATCTACATGGAAATAAAATGTTCCACAATGTAGTAGATCTATATCTTCAAATACATATTCTCTTACATTTTATTGAGTGAGATAAGCGAGATGAATCCATGGGCATAAGAAGCTTACAGTGGAGAATAGTAAAATAAGGAAACACAATCAATATGGGCAAATCTTTTTAATGATTACATTGTTGCTCTTGATAGTTTGGCACGGGAAAGGTGAAATTAATTTTCAACTCTGGTTTTTGAATGACTATCTCAAATGTCGTATGGATAATCAATAGTTTTGGAAATTAAAGAAGAAACTACGTGAGAAAAAAAAACTACCGTATCAACCACCGTTGAACTTTTCTTAATTTTTAGAAGTATGCTAAACTTATAAAATATTCTACTCCCCAAATTCCTAGCCAAATATAAACACTTTCAATTTCAATGTGTTCTAACCAAATCTACAAACTATCCATTTTAGGAAAGATTCAACATGTCAAAAGATAAACCTATCCCCGAAAAATTACAATTTTACATAACTATCTCGTACCAAAACCACTCGATTTATCCATCCATTTCACAAAACCTCTGCTAATTTTCAAGAAATGTAAAAAATTCCCCTGGTCACAAATCCACCACGTTTTCCTCATGATTTTCACAAAATCCACACACTACCAACCCAAATCTTCAAGAAGAATCACCCTTTGTTTGGCGAATCAGGGTTTCGAGATGAAATCCACCTTATTCGTGTAATATCAATTGGAATTTTGTAATTCGGTGATTTAGGGTGTAAAGTTACGTGGAATTCATTTATTATGTAGTTGGTATTTGTGAACTAATTTGTAAAAGAAAAACTTTCAATGTTGAAACATACAGAAAGCTAAAACCTAAGTGATTCTAAGCGATTCCAAAACAGTGCGGTGATATTTCTTTATGAAAGATTGGAGGTTTTGCAATATCGATTTAGGCGTGTATTTGAAGAATAATGGATTTATGAAAAATCCATATAATTATGGAATATTATGGAATATGTAGAGATAAAGAAAATCCCTTCATTTATTGTATTTGGATATGCTTCAGAAGCAGATAAGTAATTGGAATATTGTTGAGATAACTATGGAGATTTCCGATCTGCTCATGGACTATATTTAGAGGACATCACAGATGCATAATTCACGAATTTAATTGCGAAAATATGCACTAAGATTTTCTATCTCACCGACAGTATTGCAAGAGTCAGCAGATATATATTCCAAAATATTGTAACATGTTGATCAAATTCAGAATTGTAGACCTTAATTTCTCAGGAGGAGGATATCCAGCGTCAATGAGTTTCGAGGTCAGAGGGAGTCTCATCAAGGCGGATCGGTAGCAAGGGGAGCTTATAGAATTCACACAATAATAATTAGAAGAAAAGTATAAGGGTATGGTGTACTTTGTACTGTATGTTTCTGATTAGCGGATTCATTCTAAACTGGGCCGGGCCTCGTAGATGTAGGTGAATTTCATTGAACTGCATAACCAAATCTTGTGTGTTCTTGTTTTTTAATTTTATTACACGGTTGGTTGGATAGGTTAGGTTGGAACACGATTTAACAAATAAGCTAATTAGGTAAAACCAAATTTCATAAGGTTTTCATCCACTAGGTTTTTGCTGATTTGGGATTCATCAATTGGGTGATCTATATTCTCCAATTTGTATTTTTATAAATTCTTCTTCTCGTGCAAGATGAAACACGACTTCAAAGATGGTCGGGATGCTAACATGTTTCCCTTTGGGGAAATGGGTTCGGAGTCATGCCGCTCGGGGGAGGGACAATTTTGTTCGATAGGGATGGATGAGGTGCAGGCTTGGAGATGTGACCCGGATCTCTTTGGCTCTAATTAGCATTAAACATTCCATGGGAGTAAATGCGATGACATTAGTTTGAATTCTCTGATCCGGCCTTGGTCTGTTGGTTTTACAAAATATGTTCAAATTTCCCTGTAGACGAGTGTTGGGGATGCAAGGTGGTATGGTTTGATGTTGGTGGTGCTGAGTGGTGGTAAATGAAGTTAGTGGTACAGAAGCGGTGGGGTGAATAAGTTAGAGGTGGTGGTTTGTGGTTGATGGTGAGAAGTGTAGTTTAGACTTTTTGAGTCATCAAAGAGAAAACAAGTCATTCCTCTCTCTGCAGAAATGATTGGGGCAAAGGGATTATATCATTTTCAAAAAAAAAGGATTGCCAAAATATTTAACCTCCCTAGTCTCAATGATGTTCTCAAATAAGCCTTAATTAAATTAAATTTTGAAAAAAATTCTTTCAGTCGATGCTACATCACAAGACCATCAATAAGATTCTATAAGCAATTGCTACATTCGGATAACAATTAGTAGATTTGACAAAGTTAAGAATTTCAATGGCAAACAATGATTCACTAAATAAAGTGAATTGTAACTCTTTTAATTTAGACAAAATAATTATCTACATCAACATTCGGTAAATCTCCATGAGAAAAACCCGGCTCTAAGACTCAATCAATGGACTTAGAAAGTGTTAAGTATTGAGTAATAGAAATATGAATACAAAAAGTGAATTCAAAATTGAGGTAATGGATTAATCATTTTACCCCTTATTTATCTTGTCAATAATCTTACCATTGATGTAATATTAATTTTAAAATCTTGAAACTGCAGAAAAGGGAATTTTGGAATACAAATACTCTAACATTTTAAAATTATATCTGGAAAAATGGTAACACTCGAAAGGCATAAAACTTTTAACTTTGGTAATTTAAAATTTTGGAAATACTCTAACAATCAAAAGTAGTATCATAAGCGCGGTAAAATACCATCTTAAACATTATAAATATGTAAATGTTGATGGTGCCATATATGTTGGAATATATTATAGTCGAATATAATTTCCCAAACCATTGTTAAGAACAAAAAGGCTTTTCTCCAATAAAACTCCAATATATCTCCCTATTCCCTGGCAACATTCGATGTGCAACAGGTCCAGACCCAAAAATGAGTGTCCCACGTCAGATGTGCAGTGGGTCCGGGCCTAAAAATGGTCGGCCCGTTAAGCTAACGCTTGGATCATTCTCACCTCACTTATTTGAAGAGCAAACAGGTGGTTGCACGATGAGTAACAACTTGTGTACAGTATCTCTCTAATATACATTTATCAAGTTAGCACAGGAAATGTGGAATGTTTTATTATTGTTCGATGAAGTTTTGTAGTAAGTACTGAACCAACCTTATGTTTTCTAAGAATGTAATGATATAACCTTTTTTTAAAATATTATAATTTGACCTTATGTTTTCTATAAAATGTAATAATATGACCTATGTGTTTTTAATAATATACTGAGCCAACCTTATATTTTTATAGGGTAAAACTGTTAAAATATTTTAAAGAAAATTAAGCAAGGATAGTATGGTAATTTTTGGTTGGTCAACACCGAATTTTACATAGTCAATGCCAGCAGAGTTATATTAGCACTCTCGACGAAAACTTAAGGTTATGTGGAGAAAGTGACCTCAAATTTAGGAGATGGAAGGGTTTTTTCACCTTTTGATTAATACAAATTTTTGAATCTTGTTAGAGTTTTAAAAAACAATGTCTTTTCGATTGATGAAGGTTCAATAAATTGGCAAAGATATGGCCGAAATCTTATAAATCTAGCCTAGCTCAGTCTGCCTGGATAAAATTTTGCATAATTTCTTTAAGGAGAACCCTCAGGTAACAAATTGTGGGTTGACTAAGTAAAATACTTCAACGGTAATGACAATGACAATTTTAATGGAGTGAAATTGATTTTGGATTCGAAGAATTGATCACAAACACAAGTACTTTAATTAGCGGCTCTATTAATTGATACCTTGAGGTTAATAAAATTGGCTTGCTTTGAATCAATTTAATTAATTGATTCATGCTATTTAGATGTTTATATTTTTCTAGCATGTCAGTGTAAGTCTTGAGCCCATATTCAACAACCGTGGAGAGAAATTGTATGGATGATACTTCAAAGAGTAAGATTTTTTTACATCACTTACATTAGTGATGATTATAATGCAGACATTTTGCACTCTATCAGTCACAAATAACTTAACTTACAAAAATCATTCATATATTATAGATGGTAAACATATTGAGTTCTTTATTGAATGAAGAAAAATATAAGTTTATTAATTTATGTTTTAAATTGGTTGAATGCTTATTGAAACATCTCAATCACATAGTCATAATTTGAAGGTATTAAAGGACCCATTCAAAAGAATTCATATAAATAAACAACAAAATATTACAGTTGAAAATCAAAGAGAGATAAGAAGAAGATCATAAGTTCCACACCTATTGTCATTCACCATTCTTTGACGATTCTCCCATAACGAGAAATAACCATAATGATTCTCACACAAAGAGACCATTTTTTTATCCATAAACCCTAACTGTTGACATATGCAGCCGAGGATTTGTTTGGTTTAGTGGTATGTGAATGAGAAATTGGAATAGTTCCCAAAAATAACATTATTATCCATGACTTTTACTAATAAAAAACTACAACTAATAAATATTTTTGATATAGAAGATAATATTCTCTCTAGTTGCGAATATTTTTTATGAGGTACCAACTGGAAAGGTCCTAACTAATCATCGACTTTTCCAACTTTCTGTCCATTACAATATATATAGTTGACAAACATTCCAATTGTATCCTGTGACACTTCATCAATATTAGTGATATCGCTGATGCTTTCTTCTATTTCATTTCTAGCATGGCTAGGAAAATTGGGGAGCGGTACACCAAAATGGGATAGATCGCAAAAATGGGCTGTAGGGAGGCATCATGGAAGTAACTAAACATTGTCAGAGAATGGAGGAGGATATATGACAGGGTTTCTCACAAAACTTTCAATAACTAAAAATGAATTTCATCCCTTTATATTCTAAATCAATGTGGGATGCTTATTGAACCATCCCAATTACACATTAAGTTACTCTTGCAATTAGTGTGCAACTTGTGTGCAATGTCCTGGAAATGTAGAGTAGGTGTGTAATATGGGGAAGTTAATAATAAGGAAATTGAAAGGAGAGGAAGTGTAGTCAATCAGTTCAATCAATATCACTAACATGAGTTTTTTTTTATGTTAACAAAAAGAAAATCAAATTCATCCTTTGTGCTCACCGTGTGCCAACATTGTACATATGGTAATTCTTTTTGAATTTTTTTGATCATAAGTCAAATGGCCGACAATAAAATCTATCTCCCTCATTTTGGCTGAGATTCAAACCATATCACTATGATAAAGTCCCTAAACTTCAATCGCTGGAACACATTCGAACTCTCTATATATGATTACTTTTAATTTGCAAAATATTTTTTTAAAAAATTATTCTAAATAAAACATCCTCATAATTTGCACACCATTGTGTAAGCACGTAAGGTTTTTCTTTTGGTATATTAAAAGCACAAAAATACTTGAAATGATAAAAATAATAACTAAAACAATTCAATATGTCTATAACTAAGGGAGCCCAAGAGTGAGCTCCAAATTGATGTTATTATCCTCCTTTGGGGCCTTCTCCTACTTCTTCAAAAGGCCTCCAAGCCTTAATGCACCATATTCCATTTCTTCTAGTATCATCGGCATTAGCAACCTACACCAACTTGCCTCACATCTTGGCTGCAGATAAGAAACCTACATGCTTAGAAATCTTACCATCTCAATAACATTTAGGTACTCTTGAAGCATTTTAAAGCAATGGAATGCTTATTGAAGTAGCTCAATTGAATATATAGTTACTATTGCAATTTTTGTGCAGTTTGTGTGCTATGTGTACTGCCCGTGCAATTTGAAAATGTAGACTATGAAGTATGTGTGCCATTTGGAAAATTAAGGGAAGGGACGTGTAGTTGAGTCCCTTAAATAGCTTGATGAGGGAGTCCTTGGTAGAGGGAGGATTGTCGAGCTTGGATCCATATTTCTTGCAACTTCAAAACCTTAATTCTACAAAACCATACGGTAATTCTTTGCTCTCTTGTTTCTTCTTAACTCTAGTAGCCTCTCGCTCTACAGTGCCAAGAACTCAAATAAGAGAGAGGGAAGAAAGAGAAAATTAGAAGAAGGATTTTTCTATTTAATTTTTAATATTCAGGCATTCACATACTAGATTCGCATGGGATCGTCATCTTACCAATCACCTTCCCTTTATCTCCTTTTATTTGCATTTTAAAGAAAGATGAATAGCATATTATTTAGTTCTTTATGTCACAAAAAAATACGATGTGTTGATGATTTTAAAGTTGTAAAGATGAGATTAACGAGTTAACAAAAAAATAACTATAATAAATATCGCCGTAATTAATTTGGTGAATGTCTCTTAATTTTAATCAATGAATTGCAATGTAACCAATGTTAATATTAAAATAATTTACTATATTTGCAAATCCTTAATATTAAGTAAGAGTGAACGATAAATTATAATATAGGCTTTAAAGCAGTGCTTGGAATATTAACTCATCATATGAATGATGAGTGTATTCATATTGTATGGTTTTTGACCGTTCATATAAGTGAGCTGTTAGAAAGGTTGCAGTTGCAACTTGATATTACAGTTTTTCAATCCTGGTCCTACTAATCGACAAATGGCGGAAAGTAGAGACAATGTCTCTACACCACCACTCACATCAACATGTAGGTCACTAATATTTAGTGCTATATACAATGCTTCAAGGTTGGTTTCTAACATTATACTTTACTATATGTGTTCCTTTTGTCTTGAGGAAATATAATTCTAAGATGTTATAAGAGTGAAAAAAACTTTCATTCACTATCACAACAATAACTTGAATAGAACTAATTACCTTTATTTCAACGAAGAAAGTCATTTATACCCATTTTCAAGTGAGAAACCTTTCTTGCAGTTGTTTAATAATCACATTTTCTATAAATTACAATTAATCAGAGAAGAAAATTTAGTCCCTCATTAAGCCATGTGCATGGAGAAATCATTGTTTTGAGACACCGTGAATTTGAATGGGGTTACAAATGATTTATGCTAACTAGGTGGTCTAATATCATTATAGAATATAATTCACCATAATGGTTACTTGCATGTGTTAAGTATTAAGGGAAGAATGTACAAGGATTAACAAGATAGAAAATGAATATAATTGAACAAACCCTAATCTACATGGAAATAAAATGTTCCACAATGTCGTAAATCTATATCTTCAAATACATATTCTCTTAAATGTTATTGAGTGAGATAATCTAGATGAATCCATGTGCATAAGATGCTTCAGTGGAGAACAGTAAAATAAGGAAACACTACCACTCTGAGCAACTCTTTGTAATGATTACATTGTTTCCCATGATAGTTTGGCACAAGGAAGGAGAACGGAAAATTAATTTTCAACGGTGGTTTTAGAATGACTATCTCAAACGTCGTATGAATAATCAATAGTTTTGGAAATTAAAGAAGACACTATGTGAGAAAAAAAACTAACGCATCAACCACTGCTGACTTTTCTAAAATATCAAGATTTTTAGATTTATGCTTAACTTATAAAATATTCTACTCCCCAACATCCTAGCCAAATCTACACCTTTTCAATTTTAATGTGTCCCAACCAAAGCTGCAATCTTTCCATTTTAGAAAAGATTTAACATGTCAAAACACAAACCTACCCCCGAAAAACTATAATTTCACATAACTATCTCTTACCAAAGCCACTCGATTTATCCATCCATTTCACAACACCTCTGCTAATTTTAAAAAAAATGTATAATCCTCTGATCACAAATCCACCACGTTTTTCTTATCATTTTCACAAAATCCACACACTACCTGCCAAAATCTTCAAAAAGAATCACACTTTGTTTAGCGAATTGGGGTTTTGAGATGAAATCCACCTTATTCATGTGATATCAGCTGGGATTTTGCAATTCAGTGATTTTGGGTGTAAAGTCACTTGGAATTAATTTATTATGTTTGTGGCATTTGTGAACTTAATTGGAAAAGAAAAACTATCAATGTTGAAACATACGGAAAGTTCAAAGCTAAATGATTTTAAGCAATTACAAAATTGTGCGGTGATATTGATTTATGAAAGATTGGAGGTTTGCAATATTGATTTAGGCGTGTATTTGAAGAATAATGGTTTGTGGAAAATCCATGTAATTATGGAATATTATGGGATATGTAGAGATAAGGAAAATCCCTTCATTTATTGGATTTGTATATGCTTCTGAAGCAGATAAAGAATTGAAATATTGTGGAAATAATTATGCAGATGTTCGATCTGCTCATGGATTATATATAAAGGACATCACGGATGCATAACTCACGAATTGAATTGCGAAAATCTGCACTCTGGTTTTCTATCTTTCCGATAGTACTTCGAGAGTCAGAAGACATATGTTCCAACACACTGTAACATATTGATCAAGTTCAGAATCGTATACCTTAATTTCTCGGGAAATCAATATGACACATTATTTATGAAAAGTAAAATAAATAGTCGAGATTGTATTGGGAAATCAAAAGGTAAATTGAGTGGATAAAAATAATCTAAACTTTGCCAAAAAAAATAAAGGAGCCATGGTTAAAAAATCAAAGTAAAAAAAAAAGAACTAATTTTATTATTCTATTTGTTAGTAAACCAGAGAGTATTAGTTACGGAGTACTCTATTTTCACACACCTCTTAACGTACAGTCACAAGGAACTAATTTTATTATTCTATTTGTCCAACTCCAAATTCCTTTCCATTTTTCACCGTTTCAAAAACATATGTCTAACAGATCGATCTCCATACAACCTAGCTTAATTACTTGGCCGACGAAGCAATGAATACTGAGTCATTATCATGAGATAAACATTTTTTTAAACATTTTTTTAGATAAAGAATGAGTCCATCTCTTGAAAGACGGTCTTTCCATAAGTCATGGAAAGACCAAGGTTTAAAGTGTAAATTAGAAGAAA
>JAUOBV010571431.1:0-16165 GCA_032360425.1 Rubia occidens | reverse complement strand
AACACAAAAAGTCTCGGGAAAGGCGGTATATCCATAAGCTTATGGACAGTCCACTGTACTTTTTACCATAAATGTTGTAATTTGTTTAAAATTGTAAATATTGCAATTTAAAAGTTAAAACAAGTAATTGTGTATTTGAATGTGAAAAATATATTAAAAGTGTATATGATATAAAAAAAATAAATTTTTTTAAATTTAGTATCTAATTTAACAATTGCAGTGTATAAGGTAAGAAATACGTAGACTGTTCATAAACTTATGGAAGTTGTCTGCCAGAAGACCCACTCTTTAAAAAATATCACATAACTTAATAAAAAAATTTAGAGTTCATCTTTTGAAAGACGGTCTTTCCATAAATTATGAAAGTTCAAGGTTTAAACTGAAAATTAAAAGAAATGAACATAAATATTTGGATTGCATTAATTGGGGTGGTAAACTTATAACTACTGCACGTAGCATAATAAATTTTTAATACTCCATCTGTCCCAGCGTAAGCTGCACAAAATCTTTTTCACGGTCTTCAAGAAACATGTTTGATCATTAATATGTTTAACTATGTACACTAGTAGAGACTAGCCCATTAACGGCGGCGATAGAAAGCAGTTATTGAAAAAAATGCATAACTGCCTTGGTTTAGCGGTTCCGAACTCAGGATCCCTAATTGTCCCAAGAAAAAATCGAGTTAAAGGTGGATATTCATCCAATTAAGGAAGTTTTTGAATAACTGCCTTTAATTAGGTCTAATTAAAGGCAGTTAACATTATAACCGCCTTTAATTAGCCCTTATTAGAGGTGGTTATGTCAAACCGCCTTTGATTAAGGCAGGTTTTGAGTTCGGAAATAGGATACGACATGCTTCCAAGTTAGTAACAGATGCCCTATGACAATTGTGAAAAGACAAAAGACCATTCGAATTTGTAATGATCATCAAGGGCATTCTTCCAAACTTTGAACTGTATTTTCTGTCGTAATTTTTTTTAATGTGGGTTCCAAACTCGGAAACTATTCTGTATAATTAAAAAAAGAGTTAAGTGCTAAAATAACCCTATGAAAGTGTCAATCTAACCCTGTAAAATCTGGAAGTACAATTTTAACCCTATTATTTGGATGGAAGTGCCAATCTGACCCCAGTAACCTGAAATTGGCCGTAATTCAGTAAACTGATCATTATATCCTTGATTAAACAATTTGAAAATTTTGAAAAATTGAAAAACCCATTTTACCCTCCCTTCCCCTTCTTCTTCATCATTTTCTTTTTTTACGCTCTTCTGCAGCCCAAATCAAAGTCACCTCTAATATCCCTAAAGAAATTTGCATCGCGTACGATGAAGTTTCGAGCCTTTAGAGCTCTCTGGTGAAGAAAACCCCAGGCACCTCTCTGGCGGAGAGGAGTGTCGTGTATGGTGGTGAAATTTGCGTCGCCTGTGGAGTCCGGTACTGTATTTGAACACAAGTGGAATCTTTGGTGATGGGGATTTTGTCGGGCTCGACCGCAGGTGGTTCTGGTTATTAGAAAGAGGTAGATTTAGAAAGGAGAGGTGGCTCAGCCGCTGGTGGTGCTGGTTGCCCTAGCACTTTTGGAAAACCCTAGCACCGGAGAGGCTTATTTAGAGAGGAAAGGTGGTGGTGTTAGGGTTTAGAGTTCTAGTCGCGGCGGCGGCAGTGGTGCTGGAGGGCAGTGCGGTGATGATAGATGAGGTGGTGGTGCATGTCTGGGAAGTGGTGGAGCGGTGGAGCGGCGATGGCGGCGAAGTGTCAAAAAGGAGGCGATGAAGCGGTGATGGCAATGGAAAGGCGGCGGTGGAGCATCGGTAACAGTGATTGGAGATGAAGAAGAAGAACCCCAGGGGTACTTTTGTCATTAAATTTTAAGTTTTAAGACAATGGTTATTTTAGTCTTTTAGGTTGGGTCAATTTTAGGAACTGCCAACTCAACGTCAGAATAGTCTGAAAAGGTTATATCGGCACCTCTGCTGAAAATCTTAGGGTTAGAATCGCACTTTTAGATTTTATAGGGTTAGATTGACACTTTTAGAAAATAAAAGGATTATTACTTTTATTTTTCCCTTAAAAAATGCGCCCACTTGTTCAAATCTTCAAAAAGAATCAAATTTTAAGGGTTTTCTCGCTTGCCTAGTCCATTGAAGAACTGAATTTTCCATTGGAGAAGGTAAGTAGTATAAAATTTTATTGTACGAAATTATCTTGAAATAAAGACTTCACATATATAAATCTTGAATTAGGTTTGTAGTTAGGTTAATTAGGTTTAGGGTTATGATAATTGTTGTGAGAATGCTAACGGTTGCATTGTAATTAACTTGTAGGATAATGGATCGGGATGAAATTGTTGGTAATGATCTTAGAAAATCGTCCAATTACATACCATTGATTGAAACATTTCTTAAGGTGGCATTTGAAGATGCTTCTAAAAATGGTGTTGTATAAGCTCTATGCCCGTGTAAAGATTGTAGAAACGATGTGTATTTGGGGAGAAAGAAATTGTGGGGACATCTCATAATGCGGGGGTTTCAAACTTCCTACACTTGTTGGGTATGGCATGGGAAAGTTGAAGAAACGGCTCGGACAATTGATTTGAGTAACACAAATGCGGGAGATGAATTATATGGAATGCAGAATTTGATGAAATGGTGGAGAATATTGCAAAAGATTTTTAAAGCTGAGGCATTACAAGCTTTAATTAATGACAAAGAGACGTCATTATACAATGGTTTGAAATATTCGATTTGTAATGCACTTCGAGGATAATGAATTTGAAGGCAAAATTTGAGTGGACCGATAAGTCGATGATCGTAACTCTATAATTTCTTAGGTAATGTCTCCCCTAAAGCAACATGATGCCGGATAGGTTATATACTACGAAAAAAGGTCTCTGTCCGATGGGGTTGGAATTGGGAAAAAATATGCTTTCCCAAATGATTGTATGTTGTACCGCGAAAGAGGATGAAAACCGTGATATATGTTGGGTATTGGTGAGTCTCGCTACAAATTGAAGAGGGGTACAATTGGTGGGTGCGGAAGTGTTAACTAAAACAAAGGATAAAAACTTAGAAAAGTGATGTGGTATTTCCATATCATTCCCCGATTGCAGAAATTGTTTGTGTGTCAGGAAGATGCAAAATTGTTGCGTTGGCACACAGAGAGGGATCGATTGGTGGATGATGTAATTATACATATGTTAGATGGTGAGCAATGGAAAAAATCGATGCTCTGTACCCTAAGTTTGGAAAAGAACCTTGGCATTTAAGTTTCGGATTATGTACCGATGGAATGAATCCATTTGGTAATATGAGTACTACACATAGTTTTTCCCCTGTTATGTTGGTTACCTACAATCTTCCTCCATGGCTGACAATTAAACATAAGTATGTGTTGTTATCATGTAATGATTTCCGGTCCTTAGCAACTGGATAATGACATAGATGTGTATTTTGCTCCTCTTGTCTCTATTTAAGAAGGACGTTCAGACATATGATGATAGTGTTGAATATTACTTCAGATTGAAAATGATGTTATTGTGCACTAATAATAATTTTCCTGCATATGGTAATTTGTTCGGTTAATCAGTGAAAGGCCACTTTTCTTGCCCCATGTGTGAGAAGGAGATTGATTACCACCAGTTGGAGCATGGTTGTAAAACTGTATATCAAGGTCATCGTAGGTTTCTTCCTAAGCACCATCTATGGAAATTGGTGGAAAGATGGTTCAATGGATAAGTGGAGGCTAGTGAAGCACCAGTTGCATGAACATGCACTCAGATATTTGAAACTGTGAAGAATTTGCCCAATAACTTCAAAAAGAAGAAACGTAAAGTGCTCGTGGATGGGAGTTGGAAGAAATGCTCCATTTTCTTCAGATCGACTTATTAGGAGCATCCGGGTGTTAGAAATTGTCTCGATACTATGTACATTAAGAAGAATGTGTGCGATTCTTTGGTCAGGACCTTGTTGAATACCCATTGGAAAACAAAGGACGGGCTAAAGGCTCAGTTAGATTTTGTTAAAAGAGAAATTAAGAACTTAGGCCAAGTGAGTTCCGGTGAAAATTGTTACTTTCCCTCTCCTTGCTATTCTATTTCTCAATCGGAGAAGAAATCATTTTGTGAGACCCTTAGTAGTGTTAAGGTCCCGACCGTGTATTCTTCCAACATCAGTAATTGTGTGTCTACTGAGGAGTTGAAGTTGGTTGGGTTGAAGTCTCATTCTAATCACAACCTAATGCGGGTATTGAATGTCATTTCCATTCGATCTCCATTACCATCCCATGTAAAAATTTTCATTACAAAGCTTTGTTTGTTTTTCAAGTCCACTTGTAAAAAAAAATTAGTGTGTCAAAGTTGGACCATTTGCAATCAATGATCGTTGAAGTTTTGTGCCAGATGGAATGTATTTTCCACCCTCATTCTTTGACATTATGGTCCACTTGTGTGTCCATCTTGTGCGTGAAATAAATATTTGTGGTCTTGTCTTTTTGAGATGGATATACCCGCTCAAGAGGAACATGAAAATATTCAAGCATTTTGTTAGGAATTGGTACAAGTCTGATGTAAGTATTGTACATAGGTATGTGGCAGAAAAGGTCATCGAGTTTTGTACCAATTATATGAAGGAGGTCGATTCTGTTGGGGTTCCAACTCAAAGACATAAGGGACGTTTGGAAGGTTATGGGGTTAGCTAGGGGAAACTTTTCAGCCCTAGAATGGAAAATTTAAGTATTGTCCATCTTTATGTTCTTTACAATCATGAAAATGTTTTCCCGTATATAGAGATTAACATAGATGCCATTAGAGTCGCGGACCCTGATTTCAATGAAGCTCAAGTACTAAAATTACAAAGTTGGACTTTTTTGTCATGTTTTTGTGAATAAGTAACCGTGGACGATCATCCTATGAAAGTAAAATGGTTGGCTTGTAGACCACCAGATATTGTATATCTTATGGAGGATACGATGTTAATGGTTTTACATTCGCCAAAAAATCACTAGATTATAAGGGTGTCTTAGAACAGTGGAGTGTCTCTCATGTGTAAAGCTTTGCATGTTGATAATTGAAGGGATAATAATCCTATATATGCTCACTAGAGTTACTTTGGCACAATTTCATATATCTGGGACTATGTCACTATGCGAGTAGAAATTTTTAAATGTAAGTGGGTGGATTTCAACAATGGACAGTGGACTGGGGATTTTTGTTTTATCCTTGTCGACAGAAGTTGGATAGGTTGGCAGGAAAATCCTTTCATCTTGGCCTCCCAAGTGAATCAGGAAAATCCTTTCATCTTGCGTTCCTAGGTGGGAGATTGTTGTGAAAGGGAAACACTCATTTTTTTAACAAATGAAGTTGAAGAAATTCTTAGTGTCGGTCAAAATTCAACTAGTGTTGGAACCGATGATGATATCTTGCTTGAGGAGGAAGATCTTTGTTTGAACTATTTTGTCGGATGCAGCGATCATGATGAGGGAATTGGGTTGACGTCTATGGAAAGGTCACCCGTAAAAGGAGGAGGGCCAAGAAAGTTTCAAAGAAGAGAAAATAGAAGAAGTCGTGTCAATGATTATAATTGTCTTTGATTTGAAAATGAACTGCTACAAATTTTTGAGAGCTAAGATTCGTTTTGTAGAAAACATCTATTAATGTTTAGGAAGTAGAAAGAAACAAGCTCTAGATATAAAATAGCATTCAAACTTCATAATCAAACTAGCATCCATAGTTAAAACAAGGAAATTGCTAAAGTCAACTAAAATCAGTTTTCGAACTACTTGTATGATCAAATATAAATAAACGACCATCCTAAATTTTTTTTCAATGACCAGATAACATTCAAAGAAAGTAAAATCTAAAGAATGTATGAGTCCAAGTCATTCTCAAGATCGCCTGCCGATGTAGATCGGTCAAGATGAGGTCAGTGCGTGGTTGCTAGATGGCATTCTTAGGCTCTTTGTCTTTTCTCAATCTTCAAATTCTTGCCTTCATGGAAGCAAACTCCTTGCTAACCCACTTATATAAATCTCTCACACCTTTGAGGTAGGATTTTTCTAAATCTACAAAAGTTAAACACATACAAATAAATGTGTATGGCAATATACGTAACAATAAATAAACAAATTTCACTAACCTTCATTAATTCTAGGCCTCTTGCTCACCTCCCCGTCGCCTTGGGTCTTATGGAACCATTTATGATCGACCACCACCCATTTACTTTGGTGGTTTCTCTTCACCAGAAATTTTCAACCCCTCAATCTTCCTCAATATGAGGATGATCAAATTCCCATATGGGAGGCTCCTCACCACCCTTGTCGAGGTGGAAACCCAAAGCATATGCCTAAATATTGCCGCCAGGGATCGATCTTCCTGACCTCCATTATGAAATAAAACATCATCAAGGTGGTAGAGTTAGGCTCGACGATGTGTCTGAAGGTCAGAACTAAACATCTAGCAATCATTTCATACACAATACGTTGATCAATTGTCAAATGGGGAAGATAAAAAGTCATTGGCTTACCTAAATCCGCCGCGTTATGTTAGAAATACCCCACACTAAATTGGATAGGATCTACATATAGGTAATAAACAAGTAGTGGCCATTTATCTCTATGATAACAATCATCCAATGGACCCTCTAAGTCTTCTGGGTAAATGCTTCATGGGTTCTTATACGGGCACTCTAGGGTTTCATACATAGTCTATTGATCAATTGTAATATCAATTCCCCATAACCTAATTGAGTAAGCATCATTTGCAACCTTATATATGTAGATTACTATAGAATTGACAAGTAAAATAAAAGTATATTGATTCATCACTCGAGAGCAACTTCTCTACATGTTGGTAACTAAACTTCTCTAAGGGATCGGCTAATCCTAGTCCCAAGTACTCATTTAAATCTACCACATAACATTCAAGAAATTTCCCTTTAGACCGTAATTGAACATACCTATTTTGAGCACTCATTGACATAAATTTCACATTGTCATACCCCAAATTGTTTCCGGTGGATCTAGAGTGGAGGATGCGTAATGAACCACCTCTTTCCATTTCAGAGTCAACGCCTACTTGGTATGAGATTAGGAGAGGCCGATTATATCTTTGAGGTTGAAACGGTATGGAGATTTTTTGAATTGAGATGGAATGAAGGTTTGATTGAATTTGAATATTTTTTATATTAAATACAGAGAAGCTTCCAAGATCTTAAGAAGATCGGCCCTTGTTATCAAAGAGCCAAAATATCAATTTCAAACTCGGAAAGTGTAATTCGGCCCTTGTTATTTCTGAGCGGCTCTTTAATTCCGAACTCCCAAGAGCCGCTCAGTAATTCTTGGGAATTCTAACTTGGTATGGTAACACAATTTAGATGTATTAGTATGATGTGGCAGTTCATAATAGAATTGTAATGATTTCTATTCCTATCTATAGAATATTGCTTAGTAAGCATTTTTTAAAGATGTTTGTTAGCTTGTAGAACACTTCCATGTATAGTGTTACAATTGTGGCTGTGGAATAAGGCATATTTTGAGTCGTGAATAAGAATGAAAATAGTATTTTTACCATTGGAGCTGTGTGGGGTTCCTAATTTGTAGGCTAATTTGGCTCTTTATTGTTATGCAAGCCGATTTTCCTTTCAAAATATGAAGTGATATTCACAAAAAAAAAATAGCGCACAAATTTACAGTGGAGAACCGGAATAGGGACAAGGAAAGTCACCACCCCATAGGGCCAAAATTAAATTTTGAGTGTGAAACCAATAACATTTCTGAGTTTGGAACGTTACTTTAGGCTCCATGGAGCTTCCTGGTTTCTGACTTCAAAAACTATGTAAGGCGGTTCCTCTCGCCTTTCAAATGCTGTTAAGAAAAGCCTTTAATGAGCGTTCCGAGTTCGAATCATACCCCAGGGTTGATGGAGACTGCATTGGTTCGGAGTTCAGAACTTATTAAAGATTGTTCCATCGGCCTTTTGAAAGTGGTTCATAACCGCCTTTAATGGTTGTTTCTAAAGCGATTATCAGAACCTCATTTAATTGGCGACGATCAAAGGTGCAACGAGAGAAGGCACTTTCAAAGTGCCTTTTGTGGTCCGATATAACTTTCTTAAATGTCCCCTTCCCCCACTAGTGGTATAATAACGGCAATTAAAAGTTGATATATAGAAACTACTTACTACGACGAATCCAACAATATTACATATGATAATATTGTTTTTTAATGTATTTATTAAAATATGTAGTCAAAGTTTGACAATGTTGCCTGTCAAATAGTGAGTGTGCAATTTAAGCTGGGACAAAGGGAGTATTGTAACCAAAACCTTTTACCTCTCTCTTAATCTAATTAAACCCTATCTTTCCATAAAGCAATGGAAAGACGGTATTTCTCAAGACTTAACCAAAATTTTATTGTAATCTATTTTTAAATAAGTTTTTGAAATTAAAAAATTACTTTGAAAAAATTATTAATATTTATTAAACAAATGATTTTTTAAATCACTATTAAAATATTTAGGGCAAAATAGACTTTAACCCTATCTTTTGCATGAAAGCGTCAATATAACTCTGCAAAATTAGAAAATGTCAAATTAACAGTCACTTAATGATGAATTGTGCAATTATACCCAAAGTTCCATCCTCGACATTGACCCTAGAAAATCTGGCATTGACCATCCCCAAAAGGACCTAAATAACCCTGATTATTTTTCTAAAAAACTAGACGAGTTTACCCTATCCCCGTCAGAACTTGATAAGAATTAAAGGATTATATCAGCAGTTAATATTAATTTTTAGGGTTACATCAACACTTAATTTTAATTTCTATGGTTATATCAGCAGTTAATTTTTATTTCTAGGCTTATATTAGTACTTTAAAAAATTAGGGTTGGGTCAGAATTTTTATAAAAAATTCAAAATTACAACAAATCAAAGGTAGTCCTCAATTCCTGGAAAAACACCCACTAAACACAGCTACACGTCAGTAAAATTTCTTTAACATTCAATGAACCATTCTCAAATTAGTTACCGGTTCTGTTTATAAACACCATTCCAAAATGTATGAACATCATTCTGAATCACATAGACATAAACCAAACAGAGATTTAGGACAAGTTTGTGCAGCATTAGTTCAATCAACATTCCAACGTAAACCTAGTCAGAACAAATGTTCATTTGGAGAGCCAAATTCAGTTCCAATTGGCTTTTTTTCTTTCAACTTTTGATTTGGCTCTTTTTCTTCTAACCTTTGTCTTTGCACAATCAAGATCACGTACAGCTAGTGGATAAATTCCTTCAGCTTGAGTTAATACACTTGTTTCGAAAAGTAAATTTTTTTCTATGTGTTGATATTGTTCTGATGGTTCCGACATTATTTTTTGAAAAGATTCTTCTAAAATCTTTCTTGTATCGATATTCTCTTCACTTTGTAAGAACAATTTGTAGTATTTCCTTGTCATTTTGTATCACCGGGGAATTTTTTCCTTCAGTTGTGGTTGCAAATCAAAGAAACGGGAAAGTTATGCCAGCTGTAACAACAAAATTGTTCGCTGGTTAAACATCATAAAAAATGCAGTGAACATTGGTTGCAGGATTAGAAAGATCGCATCCATCAACAGGTAGTTACGTAATTAATAAGAACACTGTATCATTTATAGATGAACATTGGCAAAGCTAAACCAAGAATAAATGACTCTTATATTATCATAATTTTATGTGTTGGTATATATTATTTCCCATTAACGTAATCAGTTGCACTTCCACAACTCCATTTTGCCATCTTTGTCCATATTTTCAATATGTAAGGTTCATGTATTTTGTTTCATTATACAAATGCAATACTCACAGATAATGGCGACAGGGAAATCCTACTTCTTCAAAATTCTTGCAAGAATATGTAGTAGTTACCTTTTCCTATGTTTTTGTGAAGCAGATAGTCTCTAATGTTGTGGGATCCTTTTTGCGGCTGATTTCACAGAGCCTTTTTGTTCTACCATCCATTCCGACAACTGCTTTTGAAGCCATTGCTGCATTCCATTGTAATTTTAAGTCCTTGAAGATTCTATTTGTGTAGACAACAACTGCGTGCCTGGGGATCCCAGGTCATTCTTTTTCTTCCCTTGGCTATACTCTTGCACAATAGTACTCTTTATCTTTTTCTTAGGCTCTCCACTGATGTATTATTGCATTGAAGATTGAGAATAATTTTGTGATTGTTGCTGTCTTTGATGCATTAAACTAATTGCGGCATTTGTGCTCTTGTGAAGAGGGCATTCTAGCTGAAAAATAGTCCTTGCTTAGAGTTTTGCACCATTTGTGTTTGAGTTTGTAAATGCACCTGAACAAAATATGATTTTGTAGTCCGAATTTTTTTATTATTCCTGCCCAGCATTGTTCAAATCCATCTCCATTGGCACAATGAACGAGGTACTTTTCAAATGCCAAAGTGAAATTAGAGTCACCCCTAAAATTTACGTAGTGACTCATGTCATTTTTCTTTAGGTGCCAAATGCAAAGTTTATGCCTCGTGGTACTAAAAATCTACAATTAAGGTACATATAAAACATGAAATTTGTAGGCATGCATGTTTGTTTGTAAGATAAGAAAATTGAAAAACTGATGATAAACATCAAATACTTCTATAAAAACATCACCTAAATAATGAGAAACATCATTCAGAATATTATAAAAAAATAGAAAACATGACATTTCTAGTACTTGTGATTGGAGTTGAGATTTTTTTAACCTTTTCAATTGTTTTAGACATTACTAGATCCTGATCCATGAAGATTGCTACATGTTTCCTCTAACTCAAAGATTTTTTTAACATTTACAGCAACCAAATGAATGTGTCAGCAATTTCATCGTTGGTGAATGAGCCGTCGAACATTATGTACATCTCATGGTTATTCAGACCTATGAGTGGAGCACATATGTGATTGTACTTGTTAGTGCAATATGTCGTATCAAATATCAGGAGGTATCCATAAATTTTGCAGTCCTCAGCCATCATATAATCTCGCCAAAAAAGTGCACACTATTTCCCATCTTCATTGTTCAATTTCACCCAGAAAAAATACCTTCATTTTTCTTCGAGTTCTGTGGGTTGGTTTATGAGTTTTTGAGCATCGCCTCCTTCTATTTTCTTCATTCTTAGTCAGTTCACATAATTTATGTGGTCTCTCATTGTGTGCCCCAGTTGTTCTTCGCCACCTACGTCATTAACCATATATTTATAACCATATGCAGGCTTCAGATCGGATTCTTCCATTGCTTCGATGCCTTTTCCTTTCCCCCTCTTTGACACTTATCTTGCTTCATTGTAGGTGTTGTCATTTAGCCCTAGTTAGCTCGTGCTTATGGTACACGAAGTGGTGCTTGACAACATACATTTTATCAACGAGTTTGGTCCTGATCTGTGCTCTACATCCCGTCCATGAGATGTAGAATTCCTTCCTTTTTCTTCTGAATGTTTCTAGTTTTAGCGTGATGGATAGATCATTGGTTTTTTTCTTGGATATAATATGTGTAGTATCTTTCTTTAATTATGCTTTGAACCCTATGCGTTGTTATTTTTTCTGATACTAAATCCCCTTTTATTAGCACAGATTCCATATAAATTTTATAAATCTTCCTTAGGACGTTGGTGCAATCCACAGTTTCAAAAAATTGGTGTTAAAATAAATTAAACCGATGCCTATCTTTTTGGACACCGATTTTCAAAAATCAATGCCAATAAACCGGTGCTAGAGGGGGTCTCTGTGGTAGTGTTAGGGGGTTGTAGAACGTAAAGCTGTGATTGTATTCATCAGAAGGTTTACAATTTAGAAGAGTGTACAAGAAACATGAAAGGAAAAGAAGTCTATCTATACCAGAAGTCACATTCAGAAAATATTCCTAAAAATTTCTTTTCTTAAAAATCCTCCTCAAGTTGGAGGATGTAAATCGAGAATGCCCAATTTTCCAAGTAGATAATGAAAATAAGTCCTTCTAAGAGCTTTGATAAAGAGATCTAGAGGTTCATCAGAAGTAAATATGACGATTAACGATGTCACCAGACGGTACAAGATCACAAACAAAATGACAATCAAATTTGATTTGTTTCATCCTTTCATGAAAGACGGAGATAGCAGCAATGTGAAGAGCACACTGACTATCACAAAAGAGATGCATAGGTGTAGCATACGCAATGCCTAAATCCTGAAGCAAAGAATTAAACCATAACAACTCTTCGCAACTCACAACCATATCACGATACTCAACTTTAGCAGAAGAACGAGATACAGTAGGTTGTTTCTTCATCTTCTATGAAACGGGAGAAGCACCGAGCATAAAAAATAAACAGAAAGACAACACCGTGTGATAAGACATGTAGCCCAATCAGAGTCGCAATAAGTATCCAACTGCAATGAACTACGAGAAGAGAGAAATCAACTAATGAAGAACAAGTAGAGTAGCATGCCGATGAGGAATACAAAGAGACTGCATGAACTAAGGAAGAGTATTAACTAAATGAATGAGCTCTTGAAGGGTAATAATAAGGTAAAAGAGGTGACCAACAAGATGCCAGTACCACTAGGGATCGTGATAAAATTGACCATCAACTCGTGTAAGATCATGTTGTTGGCCATCGGAAAATCAGTCAGTTTCACAGCCAATAAACCAGTGTCTGATAAAATGTTGAGAGCAAATTTCTATTGAGATAAAAACATCCCCTCGGTCTTCTAGCAATATCTATGCCCAAGCACTTAGATCCTTCATATGAAAATAGGAGCTCAAGTATTTCTTGAACTCAGAGAGAAGCAAAAAAGAACTACTGGCAATAACCAAATCATACACATAAAAAAGAATGTACAAAGATATTAAACTACATAGGTAGGGGAAAAGAGAATAGTCAGCCTTACTTGGAACAAATCCAAGCACATGAAGAGCAGCAGATAATTTGCAAACCAATTGCATGGAGCCTGTTGCAAGCCGTAGAGAGATTTCTTAATTTTGCAAACTAGTCCGAGTGGAATAGGATAGCCAGGCGGATGATGCATGAAGATCACTATGAAGAAATACATTATGGACATCCATCTGATGTAGTTCCCAACCACGTATAACTGCAATAGATAGAAACAATTGCACCGAACTCATATTTGAAAAATAGCAGAAGTCTCAGTAAAGTTAGTACCCATAATCTCACGATTACCCAAAACCACCAGACGGGCTTTATGTCATTCAATCAAGCCATCAGATTGTACTTGGTATGAAATACCCATTTACATCCAATTGCAGTGTTATCCGAAGGAAGCAAAGTCATCGTCCATGTCTCATTTTGGTCAAGAGCACTAAGCTCGTCATCCATAGCATCATGCCAATGTGCATGCTTTTACACCTCAAAATAAGTGGTAAAATATGCACTAGATGTAAATACACCCAAAAATATAGAAATCAAAATTGAAATTTTATGTAATTTACATAATCAGTAAGAGATTAGAGAACACCAGAGGATACTGATAATGTAGAAGTGATAAGAGCAATTGAAGGGGGTTAGCAGACATAATGAAGCAGACATAATCATTTAGATAAGTAGAAGGTTGGTGATCACGAGTACTGCGACGAACATAAGATTCAAGTGACACGGAAGATTGATTGGGAGAGCTATTCAGCGGCGGAGGAGTCGCAGATGCGAAAATGACAAGGCCTTTTTAGACTGCAGCAAGGTAGGGGCAGCCATAACTGGTGGCTGGGCAGCGCCGGCTGCCGTTGGAAGCTCAGTGAGTAACATCGGCAAATGGAGGGGTGCTGCGGTCTTCAGAGATGGAGCGACATAGGGAAAAGTGAAAAAAGTGGCTGCATCGTATGTTGGCTACATTAGCAAAGTCACGGATGTTGGAAGCGAGGAGCCATTGAACCGTTCGTTAGTCGAAGTCTGTACTGTCTGATATGGAACAGGTGACTCAGCAAAACAAAATTAGTCTTCATAAAAACCAGCATCGCAACTATTGAATTAAGTGTGTGATTCCAGATCTTAGAGACAATAAACTTTCTTACGATTAGAATAACCAAAAAAATGCATCGATGACTCCTAGGAGAAACTTGTCACGAAATCTAGGAATGTGACAAGCAAAACACAAGAAACATAAGAAACAAAGAGTCTTGTAAATTGGAGCACGTCCATGATGAAGCTTGAATGGCTTCCGACCATTGAGGTGCATCGTCGGAGTCCAGTTGATCAGGAATGCAGCAGTGAGAACGCATTCTTCCCAAAATTCAATCAGCAGATTGGCCTAAAAGGAAAAGACTCTAGCAACATTCAAGAGATAACGATGCTTGCACTCAACATGACCACTATGCTATGGTGTATAAACCATAAAAGCTTCAAACAGTATACTAGATTCTAGAAAGTAGGATCTTAGAGGAAGAAACTCTTTACCATTGTCAGCCCTAACCCAACGAACAGTACGATTGAACGAGTCCGGACCAATGCACAAAACTCCATAAATCCATAAGCTACATCTGATTTAGCGACTAATAAATAAACCCAAACAGCTTGGGAATAGTCATAAAAAATCATTAAAAAATAAATTGCTTCACTCGAAGAGAGTGAACTATAAGGCCCCCAAATGTCACAATGAATTAATTCAAGAAAAGTATCGGCGTTTGATGAACTCAAAAAAACTATGTCTAGTCTTCTTTGCTCTATGGCACACGCAGCAAGAAACAAAAGGTTTATTTATGCCAAAGTGAAGAGTAGGAACAGAAGAAAAAAAAACCCGTTGAAGATGGATGCCTAAAACGCCGGTGCCATAAATCAAATTAAGTAGTAGAAACAGGAGTAACAGTCAAAACAGGCTTCACCATAGGCGCCCAAACCCGGTTATCCAACAAACGAAGCCAATAAACCCCCTCACTTCCCATGTTGTTCACCCACGCCAATCATATTCCTGGTACTGATTATTTATAATAAGCAATAAAATTTAGTAAGCTAAGGTAGACATTGTAATGTGGAATGCAATCTAGAGCAAGATAACAAATTGCAACAAAGTGTGGATATATAAAACACATGATTAAGAAATATATCTCCAACATGTAAGGATCCATATTTTGCAGCAGACAATACCAATCCATCAGGAAAAAGAACATCAATGGAATCGGTAGCAACAGTAATATAAGTAAGGGAATTCTTATCACCAATCATATAATATAAGGCTCTGGAATCCATATCCAAGGTAAAGTAAGCTCACCTGACATATGTCAGTAGGATAATGCAACTGAATAAATAAATTAATAGTCGTATCTCATTGGTCATAAGATAAAGCAGGGACGATGGTTGATCGATTAATGTTGCCCAGTGCTGCAATGGCAAAACCGGGCGGAAACAGCACGAAGCCGTCGAACGATGGCTAAGGGTAGTGAGACGCGGCGCTGACGACTGGAATGTTGGTGTCAGCAGCCATGCGAGAAGTTATTGCGCCATCATGGGCTGAATTGGAATAAGAGTAGGCATCGGTGCAGCAGGACTAGGAAGATCGGGGATGGTGGCTGCAGAAGGGACGCATGGATCAGGCGAAAATACGTGTGGCAAATGTAGCACTGCGTGGAGGAACACGCGGAGTCGAACGACAGGCGACGTGCGACAATGATTGGCTGGTTGCAAGTGCCGCTTAGTGGTGGAAAATAGGAAACAGGGACAAGAACGAGTGAGATCAAAGTGCGGGCGAATGAGACGGTTGGCAGTGAGCTCGGTAGCGGTGATGGTGGCAGGCGATTGATGACTGCAAGAAAACTCTGGGAAAAATAAAAGCAAAAAAATTAATGGTTTTAGGATTTTAGAGGTTTTAGGATTTTTGCCTCTAATACCATGTCAAATGTAAAGCTATGATTGTATTCAGGACAAGGTTTACAATTTATATAAGTGTACAAGAAACATAAAAGGTAAATAAGTCTCTCTATACAAGAAGTAATATTCAGAAAATATTCCAAAATATTTATTTCCTTAACAGGGGCTTGTCCGCAAGTTTATGGATATGCCACATTTTCTGAGATTTCCCTTTTTTATACATTCCAAATTTTAGCAAAAGTAGCTGAACAAGAGTTCAAATCAAAATCAAAAGCCAAAGCAGAAGGTCAAACAAACCCTAGATTAAAAACTTATTAGTCTAAATTAATAGATTTGGTGAAAGGGT
>JAUOBV010571330.1:0-16184 GCA_032360425.1 Rubia occidens | reverse complement strand
TAGAATTTTTACCCCCTGATCAAAATGCCCAGAGAGATTTTTAGCCTATACGCAAGAAGGGGAATCTTGGATGTTCCACCAAGGATGAAGTTGCTGTCAGAATGGAGGGATAAACCACTTTTAGGAGTACCATGATGACTATGGCCATGACACGAACTACTGTACCTGAAGCACAACATAGATAATGCAGTGCAAAGCGGATAACTGGTGCATTTGGCAAAAAGCGCGAAGGATCACAACAGGGCTACTTACCTGGGCAAAAATAAGTATGGGAGTTTTCGTTTAAAAAAGAGACAATCGAGGCAAGCCAATGAGTCCTGACAGGAAGCGAACGCCGGATAAGGGAAATGAGGTGGTCAGAGCTGAGAAAGCTGATGAACATCGCAAGAGAGAGAGAGAGAGAGAGATAATGCCTCTGGAGAAAGGGAAGAACATCCAAGATAACAGATATATATATATATATATATATGCAATAATAGGTGGAAGTGCAAGAGGAAGGGCTGAGTCTCAGAGAAAAGCACACTGTAGGAAAACCCCACAATCAACGCTGGAGGAAAGGAAGCTAGGAGCAAACGAAACAATAACGTTTGACGTTAGTGACCCGATACAAGACATGCCAGCTGGTACAAATGCGGTTGTGATAACAGTCAGGGTAATGGACAAGAGGATACATAGGGCATATGTTGACGGAGGCAGCTCCGTAGAAATTATCTATTGACATTGTTTGAGAAGTTGGATGAGCACACCAGGAGAAAGTTGGAATGGACGAACAGTCCACTGGGATAGAACGATATGGCCGGAAAGCATGGAGGATACTCCTCCCGGTGATGGTGGGAGAGGGTAAGAGAAGTAAAACGGTGGATATGGAGTTCATAGTTTTGAGGGAAAATAACCCCTATAATCTGATAATGGACATGCCGGCTTTGGCGTTGCTCAAGGACATAGTGTCAACCCTGCACCTGTTGTTGAAATTCCCATCTAGGGGAGGGATAGCAACAGTAAAGGGGGATCAGCAGAGAGCTAGGGAATGCCACAGAACCGCACTAAGTAAGAGGAAGCGAGGTGATGAAGACGGAGGCAGTGAAACACAGGTCAGCAAGGCAAAGCCTGTTAGATTAATCACGGGTGGAAATGATGAAAATGACCCAATGAATTTGGAAATAATGGTTTTGAATAAAGGCGAATTGGTGCAGGTAGGCATTGACCTTCCGTCTCTGGTGAAGGACCAACTGATAAAGGTCCTGGAGGAAAATGGATAAGTTTTTGCCTGGAAAACAGAGGATATGATGAGGGTGTCAAAGGATGTAGGCTATCATGAGCTGAAGGTGGACCCTGCCTGTAGGCCAGTCAAGTAGAAACGAAGGATGTTGTGCAGGGAGTGGAATGAAACGGTCAATAAATAAGTGAGCCAACTAGTTGCAGCAGGGATCCTGAAAGAAACACCTCATCCAACGTGGCTGCAAAATCCAATTTTGGTTAAGAAAGCGGACTGTAGTTGGAGGATGTGTGTAGACTACACTGACCTGAACAAGGTCTGCCCGAAGGACTGCTACCATTTACCGGTCATTGACCAAAAGGTAGAATCTCTAACCAACTACCCAATCAAATGTTATCTAGATGCATACAAGGGATACCACTAGATTTCGATGTTAGAAAGTGACGTGGAGAAAATTACTTTGATCACGGAGAAAGAGGCTTTCGATTATCGAATGATGCCTTTTAGCCTGAGAAATAATGGGGCAACATATCAAAGGGTGGTGGACAAAGTGTTCCAGAAACAGATTAGGAGGAACCTAGAGGTGTATGTAGGTGACATGGTGATAAAAAAGCATATAATACGAGGCTTTCATAGAGGATGTCAGGGAGACTCTATTACAGTTCAGAAAGACCGGGATGAAGCTGAACCCGACCAAATGCCATTTTTTAGTGGAGAGAGGAAAGTTCCTGGGGCACAAGGTGTCAAATGAGAGCATGCAGGTGAACTCCAAAAAGATAAGGGCAATCGAGAGATGAAACCGCCGAACATGGTGAAAGAGGTTCAGGGTCTAAACGGGAAGCTAGCTGCTATGAACCTTTTTATGTCGCGAGAAGCTGAAAAGGCACTCCCATTTTTCAAAACTCGGAAAGGATGTGCGGAGAAAAAAGAAACAGTGCAATGGGAGGAGTCTCAGGAGAAGGATTCGAAGAATTGAAGATATACCTGAAAAATCTGCCCATGCTGACTAGTCAATGAAAGGGGGAAACCATATACTCGTGAGCAGGGCGCTTGTTAGGGAAGGAAAAAAGGTGCAGAGATCGGTGTACTCTGTCAGCAGGGCCCTGAACAGAGGTATACGAATCAAGAGAAGCTAGTTTTAGCCCAAGTCCATGCAGCAAGGAGGCTGAGGCAGTACTTTCAAGCGCATCCTGTGGTGGTCCTGACAAACCAACCACTCAAAGCAATACTTACAAAGCTAGAAAGTTCAGGGAGACTAATGAAGTGGGCAGTCTAGTTAGGAGAGCATGCCATCGCATACGCCCCGAGAAGGGAAATTAAGGAGCAAGTGATGGCAGACTTCTTGGCAGAAATGCCAAAGGAGAAAAGAATGAAAGAGTCTACTAACAAAGTTGAGCCTCAGCATGTGAGATGAGGTGAGAAAATGAACAAAGACTGTGCCGGTCGAGGAGCTGGCAAGCAAGTCGACAGACGCGAAACTGACAGTGGTGATACAATGACCAACGACTGATTGGATGACACTCATTTGTAATTACTTGGAGCGTGAAGAACTACCGGTCGGGGGAAAAGAGGCAAGAACGATAAAGAGAAGGTCGTTGTAATATTCCGTCAGGAACGGGCTGCTGTACAAGAGGGTTTATATGGAGTTGTGGCTCAGATGTGCAGGTCCAGAGATGGTAGAATATATTCTCAGGGAAATTCATGAAGGAAGCTGAGGTAGCCACCAGGGAGCAAGGACCATGGCGCTACAAGCGGTAAGGGCAGGATACTATTGGCTAACTATGAGAGCAGATTCAGAGAAAAAAGCCAAAAAAATGTCGCAAATCTTAGGAACACGCAAAGATGGAGAAGCTCCCAGAAGAACGAATGACAAGCATCATATTGCCATGGCCTTTGCAAAGTGGGGGATCAATATCGCAGGGTCATTCTCGGAAGCTGTAGGAAGGATGAGATTTTTAATTATGGCAATCAACTACTTCACTAAGTGGGTGGAAGTGGAAGCGATTGCAAGCATTACAGGAAGAAAGATCACAACTTTTTCCTGGAGGAGTATAGTTTCATATTCGGCATCCCCCAAGTGATTGTGAGCGACAAAGGAAAGTAGTTCATGCATGAACCTTTCAAATCATGGTGCGCAGAGTTGAACGTAAGACAACAATTCACCACTGTGGCACACCCACAAGCAAATGGGTAGACAAAAGTAACGAATAGGACGATTGTTCAGGGATTGAAAAGGAGATTGGGAAGAGCCAAAGGAGAATCGGAGGAAGAATTAATGAGCATACTATAGGCATACAGAACTACACCAAGAACAACCATAGGAGAATCACCATATAGGATGTGTTTTGGAGTAGAGGCAATAATTCCCCCAGAAGTAGCAACGCCCAGTAGGAGAGTGGCACAGTCTTTGAGCTAGGAAGAAAATGAAGAAGCTGTCACAGAGAGTTTGGAAGACCTGGACGAATTCAGAGAGAGGGTCTTGCTGAAAGAGACAGCATAAAAATCCTGGATGGAACAACACTACAACAAAAAAGTCTGGGTGAGAGCCTTGAAAGTGGATGACTAGGAATTGAGAAAGAATGAAGCGAGTCGAGCGTAGGGATAGAAGAAGCTGGATGTAGTATGGGAAGGCCCATATAAGGTGATTGAGGTGCTGAGAAAATGAGTGTACAAACTGGAGACAATTGAGGGTAGAATGATTTCGATGACATGAAACATAGCTAACCTGAGAAGGTACTATTCTTAAAGTGGTTGTAAATCTATGTATTCATGATAATTAGTTTTGGGTTGTTTAATGTGACGGGCAGGCAAGACGGGGTTCCTAAAGGGATCAACCTTTGAAGGGGAGATGATCCTGAGGAGACCCCTTTTCTACGATCATGCCCTCCTTTTAGTGTAATGTTGATGATGAATGCAGAATGTAAAAAGATAAATGAACATCGGGCTGCAACCAGTGTCGGACGATGCTTGATTCAATCTCAAGTTACTGCACTGGCGCTGACTGCCAGCACAATGTATCGGCTGAATCTCAAAGGAGCTAAGATAAATAAACATCTGATCGTACCCAACACCGGACGATGCCCCATTCAGGCTGAAGTTACTACACTGGTGCTGACTGTCAGCGTAATATTTAAGCCGAATCTCAAAGGGGCTAAGATAAACGAACCCAACACCGGATGATGCTCGATTAAGGCTCAAGTTGCTGCGCTAACACTGAGTGCAAGATCCACGTGCAGGGTGAATCTGAAAGGGGCTAAGATATATGAACGTCCGGTCACACCGAGCACCGGACGATGCTCGATTCAGGCTCAAGTTACCGCACTGGCACTGACTGCCAGCACAATGTGCATACAGAATCTCAAAGGGGCTAAGATAAATGAACATTTGGATGTTCCCATCGCCGGACGATACTCGATTCAGGCTCAAGTTACCGTGCTGGCGCTGACTACCAGTGCAATGTTTAAGTCGAATCTCAAAGGGGCTAAGATAAAAAAAATGTCCGGCCGCACTCAGTGTCGGACGATGCCCGATTCAGCCTCAAGTTGCTGCGCTGGTGCTGAGTGCAAGAGCAGTGCGCAGGGTAAATCTCAAATGGGCTAAGATAAATGAATGTCTGGCCGCACGCAGAACCGGATGATGCCCGATTCTAGCCCTAGTTGCCGCACTGGCGCAGACTGCCAGCATGTGCAGGCCAAGTCTCAAAGGGGATAAGAGAAACGAACGTCCAGTCGCACCTAGTGCTGGACGATACCCGATTCAAGCTCAAGTTACTGCGCTGGCACGGACTACTAGCGCAATGTACAAGCTGAATCTCAAAGGGGCTAAGATAAACGATTATTCAGCTACACCCATCACCAGACGATACTTGATTCAAACTCAAGTTGCTGCGCAGGAACTTATTACAAGAGCAATGTTTTGTGTAAATCTAAAAGGCTCTAAGATAAATGAACGTCATGCTGCATTGAGAGCCGGAAGATGCCCGATTAAAGCTCAAGCTGCTATGTTGGTGCTAACTACCAGCACAACATGTAGGCTTAATCTCAAAGGGGCTAAGATAAATTAATGGCAGGCCGCACCCAGCGGTGGACGATACCCAATTCAGGCTCAAGTTACCGCACTGGCGCTGACTGCCTGTGCAATGTGGAAGACAAATCTCAAAGGAGCTAAGATAAACGAACATCGGGTCGCACCCAGCGCCGGACGATGCTTGATTCAGGCTCAAGTTGCTGCGTTGGCACTGACTGCAAGCGCAATGTGCAGGGCAAATCTGAAAGGGGCTAAGATCAATGAACATCTGGTCGTACCAAGCCTGGACGATACCCAATTCAGGATAAATTTGCTGCACTGGTGATGATTGACAGCCCAACGTGCTAGCCGATTGTCAAAGGGGAAAAGATAAATGAACGTCTGATGCCTAATTCCGGCTCAAGTTCCCGCACTGATGTAGATGCCCGGGCTGCTAACTTTAAGTGCAAGACGTAGTCCAAATAAAGCAAGGAAAACATATTTCTAGCCAATGCAAAGCCCTGGGAAGCACGAAGCAGCGGGTAAGGAACTTAGTGCTGGTCCCAACAGCCGGTACAATAAGATAAGGATTGCAAGGAAGCGAAAATGAAGAAAAAGAAACTAAACAAGAAAAACGAGGAAGTTGTTAAAGGAAAATACAAGTTGCAACATTCAGTGTTCCATCCCTCACCAGGGGAATTAGTTACGCACACAAAAAAATGTTCATTCTTCAAAGCTTTACCGCGTCGCCCTCCTTGTCAGCTTTGTCAACAAACATCGCAGCAGCCCATTTTCCTTCACCTCCCTCTCCGCCATCACATCCGGTACTGACCTTTAGCGTCACCACTCTTCTTGGGGCTACAGGTAGGCCGAGAAATTTCCTCCATCGAAATCACTATCATTTCAGCAAGTCTTTCATTCCCGCTAGAGAAATGTGCATCGACCTCTCAGGGATACTGTTGGGTTCCAACTATTAAGCTTGGCCAATGACATCCATGGGTGCAGCTGGTTGAAATACTCAGTGAAGTTGTACTCCCAAAAAGGGATAAAGGCATCACCAAGGCCGACTCGTTGTTGATCTTCATCCTCCATGCGGGAGTAGAGGTCAATGGCCCTCATCAAAGCACCGCTCAGTAGCTCAGAGGCCTTACTGCTCTGAACTATACGATAATAAAAGATCAAGAAGCCCCGAGTGAAGGCCTACTCCTGGAAGTTTCTCAGCTCAACAACCTTGGCCTCAGCGCGGGTCAAAGAGCTTTGGAGAGAGCCAGAGGCACCCTTCTCCAGCTCCGGATCCTGATCTAGATCCGCAACACGGCGAGCCTGGGAATAAAGGGAGGACATGCCTCATTTTAACTCGGTGACCTCCGCACGCAGGCTGTCGTTCTCTTCCTGCATGACCCTAGAAGAACATAGGTGCTAGGAAGAGGGAGAAAAGTAAGTAAGCACAATTTAAGAATAGAGTAAGTTAGTTAAAGAAGGAAACAGGACAAACCTCAAGGTCAAGGACGGCAGGAGCTGACTGGTAAGCCAGAGAGTTGGTGTCGGTGACATTCAGGGAACGCTTGTGCAGCCAAGCATTGAAGTGCGAAATATGTAAGAGATGAGAGACCAATTCTATCCGTGCAGAGGCACTACGCAAAGGTCCTGGAGCGGACCCCTGGCACGAGGAACCATGAGTAAACGGATGGGAGAAAGGGATGACTGAAAAATGTCGAGTAGACTGCGAGACACCTTGATGGCTAGCCACATGCGTCTCTGGAACCTCCCCCGAGTTGAGGGCACTTGGAGGCAAGCTGGGACCCACACCACAGCCTCAGGCAGGTCCTTTTAGGGAAGGCTTGTCATCGTGGGCGTCAGTATCGGAGAAATCTATCACCTCCACCAGCTGATCAACAACACTAGTTATGTCATCAACCTGAGAAGTCGTGTGGTTGATTTCAAGAAAGGCAAACACGTCCCCAAGAAAGGCAGACACAAACATCTCTGCAAAGATGAAAAAACAAGTCAAAGCCAGAAAACAATAACATAAAGGAAAAGAAAAAAATAGGCAGTGTTTGTAATCCGGCCAAAAGTAGTTAATACCGCTCAAGTTGGGGAGGCCCTCGCCAGAAGAAAGGGCGTTAGTGAAAAATGGCAAACAAACAGTGGAATCACGTAACAGGTGGTCCCACCTGATGCTCACAATTTAAAGATAAGAAATAAACGGCTACAAGGGAAAACTTCAGCAGCGGTAGGACGAGAACCACATCCTTTTTCTGCCCCGGTAGGATAGATGACCCTTTCCTCATTCATAGGGCCCAAGATGAGTTCCTCATCCAAAAAGATGAACCTCCTATTCCACTCAATGCGAGTGGGAAGATCGGTTAACAGGTTGACCCCATCCTGCCAAAATTTCAAAGAAATCCAGTATGGGGGCAGACTAGCAGGGTGACAGAAGACATGGAACAGATTGACGAAAGGTTGTGTGCGTAGGAGGAGGAACTAAACCTCAAAACCAAGGATGACCCTAAGGGCGTTGGGGGAAAGTCAGTCAAGCACAATTCATAAAAGGCCAGAACGGCATGGAAAAACTGAAAGCGGGAACCTAAGGCAACACTACTCGAGGGTTTCGAGGTAAACGACTATCCTTCCCTCATGCACATCTAAGAATGTCTGGGTAACCCCAAGCAAAATATTATTCTCGCGAATGTCATTAAAGAGGACATTCTGAGCATTATAAGCGGTCTCCACCGAGCAAAAAGCTACCCAGAAATCTTGGTTGGTAGTATCGCAGTACGAGTCTACTTTTGGGGGACCAGCAGTGAAAACCAGAATAAGCAGCAAATGACCGGAAAGGAAGAAGATAGAAGTAAGCCTTAAGAGTACCTGGAAGGAGGGCAAAAACCACCAAAGAACAAAAAAGCCAAGCAGGCAAAATTGCAGAGAAAATAAACAATAGAAGAAAAACGATGAGGAATATGGATGGGTGAAAAGGGAAAAGAGAGATAAAAGGCGGACAAGAGCAGTTAATTTCTTCGATAGATAGAGTGACAAAAAAGTAATGATAACCTCTTAGGAAGAAAGCAAAGATTATGCAGCCAACGTATAAGAAACTATCATAATGGGGCATGTGGAAGACATCCAGACATGTAGCGTAACCTTCGATAGACGCATTAAAGAAAGGAAAACAGTACCTTGGCGGGCAATTTCAAAAAATAAAGAAACGGGCGCCAAAGTGCAACATGCATTTTCTGGGACATCGTCTGGTCCCTGGAAGCTGTGAACGAAAGATGTCTGATACAGCCGCCAACTTGCAGGTCCATAAACCTAGTAAGGTCACTAGCTGGGGGGCTTGATAATGTATGGTCTGGAACGGCCCAATAAGTATTAGAAAGTGTAAATGAATGGCCAGCACTTTAGGGACGCTTCCTGTCTTCTATGGCCGTTACCTGGGAAAGGAATCAGGATGACGAAGGCATGGGTATTGATGGGACAGCTATAGTCCTATCAGCCACCAAACCGTATATAACAAGGAAAAGTGTGAGACACGAGGTAAGATTTTCCCAATCAGTCTACTATTCACTTTTGATACTCCTTTACATGACTCTCATGGCTAATGGGATCGTTGGAGCAGGCACGACCTTGGGTCTGCCTGCCTGACCTCTCTCTATCTATCTTGTAGGTTCAGGTGCATATTGGGCTGAAGGAGATCAACACCAGATATATTACAAATTTTGGTATTAACATGTAAGAATTGATGATATGAGAAAAGTATATTTGGTTTTTTAAATGTGATGAAAATGGATTTTGAGCATAAGAGTTTTGTGAAAAAAAGATGATGAGAAAGCGTTGGGAATTTGGTTTGACTTTCTTGGTTTTCTTTATAAGTAGCAGAGGGGAGGAATAGTTTTTGAAACAAACGGCAGAGAATTAGCGTGTAAAACTTAAAACAATTGGTGGTAAATATGTCTTTTTTTATATTGAATATTTCTATAATGAAAAGTGTGCGTATTTGGTTGGGAAGGACTAAAAAGGAAAGTGTACATAAATGGTTGGGACAGATGGAGTATAAGAACTCTGAACTCGTAATTACTTGGCAGAATATTCTGGTGAATCTTTTATTCTAACACAAACATGTATACCCCTCTCAAACGAAATGTCGGATTATTCCAAATGCAAAGGTTGGATCGATAAAGCTCAAATAGAGGACTAGAGCACCCTTAAGTGGCAATATCTTCCTACTAGAGCGAAGTAGACACGTGATTAATGCGAAGTTTGGCATAGGCAACCAACTTACGAATAAAGTGATAGTTAATTTTAATGTGCTTCGCCCCTATGTGTACAACGGGGTTTTGAGCCATAGATGTTGCAGAAAGCCTCCACAGAAACCTTACCTACTGCCTGGCTGTAGCTGTCTTGGGATAGTGGTGGACACTGGTTCTAGAATAAAGAGACGATATGAGGCTGCTGAAACTATACTGGTCCAATTCAATTTTCAATTTGGTGAGCATTCGAGACCCAAAATTCCATCGGAGTCTCTTCTTTATAGCATACTGTTCAATCAACTTTGTTTTGTTCACTTCTTTGTTGATAGCGACAGGGTCCATACCAGTGGCTACAAAATGATACCAACCGTCCATTTTTTGGGTTACTGACTTCTTTAGGATTTTTTCCCAATTAGGCTGAACACGTTCATCGAAGTTGGTCCTAGCTCTAGTAACAACCCTAACAATTTCCTTAGCTACTTTGTCATCATAATTAAATTGATTGACATCCCAAAAAAGTAATCCCAATAATTCATCCTCATCTTTTTGGTATATTGGGGAACCCGTAAAAATCATTTACTGATTCCGAAGTAAGCGGAACTAATTTTCCCATGAAAATAACCCCATCAAGTTGATCCTCGCACCTCAAATTTGCATAAAACTTCCTAATGATAGACAGATTGAACACAGGTGGTGTATCACTAAAATTTTCCAATCCTAGAATCTAAATAGTTGCTTTGAATGGGGGAGATGACTATATTCCCTTTTTTTGGATAAGGCATGGACATTTTTTAAGTCTATGCGACAACCCTTGACTCCCCGTACGCGAATGTATTGTCCTGATACTTGCTACGGAATGGACTACCCAGTGATGACGAGGATGCCTTTTGTGGCCTATTCAATGGAGTCTTTGATGTCGTCTCCTTAAATAATATTTATCAAACACCTTGCATGAAACCATAAAGTATTAAAATAAATGACTTTAAAGCATAAACAAACATCCCATGACATCCAATACGACTAGACAAATTCAACACGTCTAGATGAATGAGTAAACATGATTTAGATATTAGAAAATGATATATTCCATAACATAGAATATAACTTCTATGTAATCGAATGTGAAAACCATTTTCCTATATGTGAAAGTGAGGTAAATTTACATTATGCATAGGACATAAATGGCCTTACCATTTCTTTGTTGCTTGCCCAGAAGGATTCAAATGCAGTTGTTTGGCAGGAAAGCAGTTAAGGTATTAGGTTTAGAAATGAAAATGAGAAATGAAAAAAGAAAAGGGGAAAATTTAATCCAGAAACCAACCCAGCACCGGTGGGACGATTTGAAAACGGTGCTTGTGGTACCACAAGGCAGCTGTGTAAGGATGCTTAAAATTTCATTTTTAATATAAATCTGAACCTAAGAGCAAAGTTCCAAAAAAAATTCTAGGGAGTACAGTTAGAAAATTTGGTGCTCTTTTGCTTCAAACTGTGCTGAGGCATCCATACACAGCTACTTAAATGCCAGTTTTATTAATTTTTCTATGACCCAGAGCAAAGTTCTATAATAATTTCTAAGTATGGAACACCGGTTGAATAACCGGTGCACTAAATCAGTGTCTATGAAATAACAAGGCAGCCTCACGCAAAAACTTAATTGGTCATTTTGTTTTTAAAAAATCACTCAAGCCAAAAGACACAGTAAAATTTCTAGGTTCAAAGCACCGTTTTCCAAACTGGTGCCTTTCATGGATATACTAGTGCCTATGAAAAGTAGAGCAACTACTTTATTTCTTAGCAGCGGTAGGATCTATATCTCTTCTGGTGCTATGTATAGAACAAGAAATCGTGGTGACGGCTTTTTTAGGTACAAAATGAAAAAAAAAATTATTCCGCAACCAAAAACCATAATAAATTATGTGTAAAACTACCTTCATAGCCAATTGTCTGTACCATAGCAATATATTGATTGCAATCAATAATAAATCCTATTATTCAGAATTTGAGAAGCATGAGGAAGTGTATGAAGATTATGTTAATGAAGGGGAAGAAATGAATATTCAGACTCTATGTCACGGCCTTACATCAAATCTGGGAAGAAATGAATGTTAGGATATTTCAGAAGAAAAATCTGAGTATGGGGGAGATAATGAAGAAAATTGGTGCAGAGTTCAAGTGGATAAGGGGTGAGATCATGATTTGAAACGGAAAAGTGATGTGTGAAAGAATGAAGGACAGGGCCGGTCTAAACTCATTTGAGGCCCTGGGAGAAAAAAAATTGGGCCCTTCTTTAATATATAAACTTTAATTTTGAATTTTTTGTATTTAAAATTATTTTGAACAAATTCAAATATATAGACTCATTTTGCCTCATATGGAATGAAAAGGTTGGTTAAAATGTGAGCGGTTTACATTGAGATGGAAAGACTGTATACACAAGGATTAGAGCATACGCCAATTTTTTGAACGAATCGAATTCGATAAAAAATTGCTACAAAAAAATTATTCATAAATAAATAAATAGTATTATTAATAAATAAATAGGATTATTAATATATTAATTAATAAATATTATTTAAGGAATATTTATAAAAATAGAGAAAGTCGCTTGTTAGACCGACAAACGATTAGATCAATTATTAAAAAAATATCGTTCAATAAATTTAAGGTAAAGTATAATTATTTATACATTGCAATAAATTTTCAAAGTTATAAAACCTTTGTAATAAATAAATTTATACATCAACTAAGACCATTAGTTACATCAATTATAAAAACAACCATGTCTAACGGATAGTCAGTCTAAAATGAGACTATATGATAAAAAATTGTTTTTTGAAAAAATTGTATAAAAGTAATTAACATAACATATATTTAAATATTAAATAAATAAATAAATAAGAATGATAAGATAAGTGTGAGTAATACTCCTCCTGTTAGCATGCTTTGGTAGGGACGATTTATACATTTACTATGTGTACTTCCAACTTTTTCGGATGGTGAGATTGGGTGGCTCGTCAAAGTTTTTCGCCCATTAAAATGGGAGATCAAGCAGCAGGATTAAGGCGAAGGCACAGAAGAAAGAAATCAATCTACGGAGAATTATAAACGCGGAAGAAAAGGAGAGATTGAAGGGTGTACTAGACAATAGTGGAGGAGATGAAAAGAGGATAGGATCGAGATCAGAGAAAAAGAAAAAAGAATGGAGAACAAATTGCAGACTCCGGAACACAGAATCAAGCCTCAAGAAAGTGAAATCACTACCCCGATGAAGATGGAGAAACTAAGTAACAATTTTAAATGGGGAGATAAAGAAGAAACTGTAGAGAAGGAAAAATGGAGTAAACTCTTTATTAAGGGGCAAAGGGACATCAAGTATTATGATCCAACTGAGATTGAGGGCACCTTTATGGGGGAAATCACGCTGGAAGAAGTAGAAGAAAGCGAGAAGCAATGGTGTACGAAAGTTCTATGTAGGCCACTGCGATGTAATCCCCTATAAAAGGTAATGGAAGGCTATTTCTACCGTATTTGGGGGAATAAATTTTTTAAGATATGGTAGCTTGATTCTGGTGTATACATGGTTAAATTTGTAGATCAAAATTTATGTGATGAAATGATTGAGAAGGGAGTAGTGTTTTTTTTATAACAAGTCGGTTATAATTAATCCATGGACTAAAAACTTTGATATAGTTGATCCCGATACTATCCCTATATGGGTACAGATGTCAGGGTTACCCTCAGTATACTGGAAACCAAAAACCATATGTAAGATTATCAACCCAGTAGGAAAACCAGTCTGTCTGGATAAGCCAACCCTGGGAAAGGAAAGGTTGTCATATGCTGGGGTACAATTGGAGATGATAGTTGGGGTAACATTGCCTGATAAGGTCTTGTATTTGATAGAAGAAATGTGATAATGCATAAGGATCTGAAAATTGAATGAAAACTGGTTAAATGCTCTGAGTGTGGAATCATAAGTCATAAGAATGAGATTTCCAGAAGAAACGAAAATATCAAACCTGAAAATGAAAAGAAGAAATATATATACATATATTCCTATAAGAAAACTTCCTAAAGGAGATATACAGGAGAAAAAGAATGAAGGTGATAAACAGGTGAGGAAGACTAAACTGGGGGAAAATGTGGAGAATATGTAGCATAGAACTCAGTATGGAGAAAGGGGAATGATATGAGAAGATGCGGGGGAATAACGAAAATCTAAAAAAGAGAGGAGGAAGGCAAGGAATGGTTGAGAAAAAGGTAATACACTCTACATATTCATCCACCTGATGGAAAGTATGATAATGAACTAGAATGTTAGAGGGTTAAATAAAGAGGTGTAGCATGGTCGGATTAGAAGAATCTACATGTTGAATCAAGTAGGAATGTCAGGGATGCTGGAAACAAAAGTAAAAATGGAAAATCAACAAAAACAATTGGGACAAATTTTGGTTGTGTTGGCAGCTGATAACAAATAAGGATGTAGTGGATAGACGAAGGATATTAATTGGCTGGACAAAGGAGTACTTTGGAATAACACTCTTAAGTGGGTGGATATGGTTGTAGAGATAAAATCCATGAAAATTGAGTGATATATGGGTATAATACGATATAAAAGAGAAAAAAATATTTGTAACTTTTGTAATCAAACTGGTATGAGAGATAAACCATGGGCTGTAATAAAGGACTTCAACTCACCACTGAGTTTTGAGGACAGTTAAGGAGGAAATGTGGTGGAAGCCAAGGAGATTTAGGACTTTCAAAATATAGTGGAGAAACTGCAGTTTAATAAAATGATAATTGTGGGAGCTAAGTTTTCATGGAGTAACAGAATTGGAGAAGGAGAGAGAATATACAGTGGGATAGACAGGTGCACAATCAATATCACATGGATGGAGAAGCTGAGAGATTCATACTACGAAGTAAAATCACAGATCATTTCAGATCACTCTTTGATTCTGATGAAACTAATGGACGCAACATGAAAAACATGAAAAAAGGTTCGGATATTTTAATATGTGGGCTTTGTCACCAAAGTTTATTGAAATGATGAAAGCAGTGTGGAAAGGAGGAAGATAGAAAAGTTACAGGATTTGTTCAGTGTACTGAAAGATCTCCAAATGCCACTGGAAAAATTGAATCAAAAAGAGTTCTCAGATATTGGGAAAAGGGCAACGATAGCAGAAGATGAATGGTAGACGAAATTGGAGATGTTAAATGCAGACCCTGGAAATATTCTTAAACAAGAAATGGAAACTAAGGCTAGGATAGAAGCAGATAGATTGATGGAGGCTGAATTTCTGTATCTTCAACAAAAATCAAAGGTTCACTGGCTGAAAAGGGGAGGTAGACCCACAGGCAGATTCTATGCTTCAATCAAAAAGAGGAACTATCAGAATCATATAGTCATTTTAAAAGCTGACGGGAAAACGGTGGAAGATCAAAAGAAGATTGAGGAGATCTTGCTGAAACATTTTAAAAGCAAGCTGGGGATTGAGATAGAGACAAAGAAGCTGGATAAGAGGGTGGCAAGTATGGGAGCTACATTATCAGTGAAGCAGCAAACAAAACTGATAAAGGAGATAAGTGGAGAGGAAATGAAGAAATCCTTAAAATAAATTCATTCTAAGAAAAGTCCAAGGAAGGATGGATACTCAAGTAAATTCTTCAAGGATGCATGGGAGATAGTAGGAGAGGACTGTATAAATGTAGTAAAAAATTTCATTAAGGGTGACTGCATACCAATGGAGTTGGGGGAGACTGTTATAGCTTTGATACCAAAGAATCAGAATCCTCAAGAAGCAGTAGACTATAGACCTATAGCATGTTGTTCAGTGATATACAAAACAATCATTAAAGTAATATGTTCTATGTTTAAAGAGGAACTGCCAAGGCTTATAAGTCCAACTAGAGTACATTTATCAAAGGGAGATACTTGGCTCATAATTTTTGCTTACACATGAACTGTTTTTAAAAAAATCAGATGTCATGGATGAAAAAGAGCTGTGTATTGCGAGTGGACATAAGAAAAACTTTTGATAGCTTGAATTGGAAATTCTCAGAGGACTGGATGATGGAGCTAAAATTCCCATGTGTGATGATAAGCTGGATAAAAAAATTCACCATGTCTTCTACTTTGTGTTTATCATTTAATGGTAGACAGACAGTTTCTTTTGCAAGTAAAAGAGGGGTTAAGCATGGGGATCCACTTTTCCCCCTTGCTATTTTTCCTAAGTATTGAGAACTTTACGAGGCAAATGACAAGCAAAATGAAGATAAAAAGTATTGAGTACCATCACAGATGCAGCAAGGTGAGGATTCACTCATTGCTCTTTGTAGACGATGTGATGATATTTTTTTCTACTAACAGGAGATCTGTTGAAGGGGTACAAGAATTTTTAAAGGAGTTTAGTAAGGTCACTTGATTAGTAATCAGTGAGAAAAAGTTCAAAATATATTTCTCAGCTATGAAAGAAGCGGAAACATAAATGTTGGTTGCAACACTGAATGTGCAGAACGGTGAACTCCCTATGTAGTATATGGGGTTGCCACTATCAAGTGTGAATTGGAATAAACGGGACTGTGAAAAACTAATAGAGAAGATTAGGGGAAAGCTGCAAACATGGTCTACTGGCACACTGTTGTTTGCAGGGAAAATGATACCAATCAATACAGTTTTGATGAGCATAGCAGGGTATTGGGAAAGTATCTTCAGC
>JAUOBV010571234.1:0-16192 GCA_032360425.1 Rubia occidens | reverse complement strand
AACCCCTGTCTCTGTGGACGATCCCAACTTGTCACTAGCTACTTAATTGTAGTTAGCACGCATTTAGGGCTATAAATAGTATATTGAGAGTACGGCGATGGCCTCCCAAGTCGGCTAGATAAGCTTATGGCATGTTGCTCATATGATTCGCTAGAAGAAGATGGCTGACAGAGCACTTCTGCTTGCTGGACCTCCCAGTACTGGCAAAATGGCACTTGCACTCAGTATTTCTTAAGAACCCGGAAGCAAGGTATTGTCACTTTGTTGCATTGCAATGTCGATGAGTATATGTATGACTAATTACTGGCTGAAACATAGCTGTGTACACAAGATGTTACTCTTTTTGAGTGCACAACATTTCAATTGTAGCAATTATTTTTTTGACCTTGAATTTGGGAAAATGCAGGTTCCATTTTACCCCATGGTGGGATCAGAAGTGTATTCATCTACAGTAAACAAAATTGAGCTTTTGATGGAGGATTTTCGCAGGGCTATTGGTCTCTGGGAAAAGGAAAACAAGGAAGTTTATGAAGGAGAGACAAGTTACACTTCTCCTTTTTAGAACTTCAGGTTTTAGTTCTTTGCATACTTCTGTTATATTCATTAGCAATGTAACTTTTCACCCGTCCCCCGGCTTTAGCTAATTGCAGTCGTTCTATTGTTGGAGTTTCTGAACAAGTTGACACTGGGTAAGTTTGACATCTTGAAAGGTCAACTCATTGATTCTGGAATAACATCAGTCGACATCTTAAAGGTTCGTATTTTTTTTATACATATTAGCTGTAAAGCATTATGTTTTCTGTTCTATTATTCTAACCAACTTTATGATAGTTCAACTATTTGTTAATATTTTTCTTTGCTTTTACTACATCATCTGTTTGTTGTTCTGAACACTTGGACTTGGTTTTTGATGAACTTTTTTGCTCTCATTACTTTTTCTCGGTCTTTCTGACAATCAAAATGCAATCTTTTTTCTTGCATATTGCAGGGAGTCATTTCCTTGATATTTGACAAGGCTGTCCTGGAACCTACATTTTGCCCTATGTATGCGCAGCTGTGCTTAGATCTCAACGAGAAGTTGCCCCTGTTCCCTTCTGATGAACCTGGAGGGGGGAAATTACGTTCAAGCAGGTTCTTTTGAACAATTGTCAAGAGGCCTTTGAAGGTGCTGAAAAGTTGTGGGAGGAGCTCAGGCAAATGACTGCTCCTGAGCAAGAGATTGAATGCAGAGACAAAGACAAACTTCTCAAGCTTCGTACTCTTGGGAACATTGGCTAATTGGGGAGCTTTTCAATTAGAAGATGGTTCCCGAAAAGATTGTTCACCACATTGTCCGGGTTTTATATTCTTTCTCGACGATAAGCAAAACAAATAGTATGTTCTGTCCATGCTGGATATGCTAATAATATCTAAATGAACTATATTTTAGGAACTCTTGGGAGCTGATACAAAGAGTTGTCTAAGGTGTGAACTTTGATATGAGCCTGGGGAAACCTCATAAAGTTGGCACATTTGTAGCACCAGTAAACCTGTCTACCCTCTATCTGAATCATCGCCGCCTCCACCAAGGTGCCTAAAGTGAGTGTGTATGTAGCATTGGGGTTTGCCTTCATGCCATTGGAAGAGATATCATACCCCAACTGCTATCTTGCCCTCATTTCTCTTGAATAATTGGGAAAATGGGTAGTTAGAGCGATATCATACCCCCAACTACTATCTTGCCCTCATTCCTCGTGGATAATCAGCAACATTGGGTGATGAAGTACCCTACGATATCAGGGCAGGCGCGCCACATACAGATAGAACATAACATCTGGTAGTCATCATGGGTCGATTTGGTGGCCTCTCCATGGCCAAGTACCACTGTGTTCAACAGCCTCACTACATACCTTGGCGCTAGATGCACTATGTCACTGTTCTTGCTCGTCTTCTCCCGCAGCCGTCAAGTGGTAGTGAACCAGAACAGTCCCACCATAAATCATGAGTTATCCAAAGCTCTGTTAGGCACATCGTCCTTATGCTTCCACCCAAAACATGTGGAAATATCCTGGTAGGTCATAGAGCAGGGCTGGTCCCCGGGATGAAACCTCGCCACCTTGTGGCCCTGCCTATTAGTCACTTGCCTAACCGTAGCAATAAACTCCAGAGTATACCAAGTATATGTGGGGGAAGACTTTTCCACAAAGCCCTTCAACCCAATCCTCTTCAATAGGACCTTGACTGGTTTGTAGAGATTGAGGTTCTTAAGGATCCCATTGTCTACAAACCTAGTCTTCGGGATGAAGCATCCCACAAAATGATCCCATCGCTCCTGGTGGTCTACATCGAGTTTCTGTAATTCCATAAAGGAAAAACTAGGGCCAGCTTTCTGTCTACGCATCTCAACAGGCAGAAATAGCAATACAGCACAATCCAATAATATATTCACAGTCTGACTACTTTAACAGTCAACCACTTGCTCCTAAAAATAATTCAATCCCACAATTTACAACCAAAATCCTAAACCCATAACCCTAGCATGTAATTCATCAACCAAGAATTCTCAATTTCTAAAGAGAGGGTTCGGACATATACCTCGTAGGAGATCGGAGGCGAATTTTGGTGTTTTAAGACCCATGGAGTGTGTAAAACTCCTCCTAGAGTAAAACCCAATAATCCCCAATGCTTGAATCGAAAGAATTTTTTATTTTTTGAAGAAAGAACTCGAAAGGGCTGAATAAAAATTTCTCAAATTCAAGCAAATTTTGGTTGTTTTGGAATGGTTCATTAGTGGGCTTTGTGCAGAATTTGTGATGATCGTTTTGGGACAAATTTTGTTGAATTTGGACAAGAATATGGGAAATGTGGGGGATTTTGTGTTTGGGTAGGCTAAAATTGTGAATGAGGGTTTTGGGTTCTACTGAGAAAATGAGTCTTATATAAAAGGCCTAGTGCCCACTAATTGGGTAGTTCTGGGCAGCACGAGTGGCATTCATGTGGTACGGGTCGTGCCATTTGAATGCCTCTTGCCAGACATACGACACGAGTCTTGGCACGGCCTGTGCCAGAGCTCATTTCTCCGTTTTGTCGCAAACTTATCCTAAAACCAAAATACAAAACCAAGCATAATATTGTTCCAACTCAAGCATTCAACCTCTCTGCATTCATCGTTGGAATGTACATATATGAAACCACCAGGAGTCTTAGAGGAAGACTACAACTTATGGTCCTTTCCGTTCTCACTTCGAGAAGTGACAAAGGACTGGTTGTACCACCTCCCGCTGGAGTGACAAAGGACTGGTTGAACCAGGAAGACAATGCAGAGAGGTTGATTCTCGAAATTAGAAGCAATCAACTCCCTTATATTGTCCTCAACGATGGTCTCTCTCTCTCTCATTCTAACTCAGTTGTCGGCCCTTGCAAAAAATTCTCACTAACACTTCCTCTCCTCCTTCTTCGCCTACATGTGATTTTCGGTAAGTAGCGTAAGGCTCCTTGGTTAGTGGTATGGGTATCTACCATAAATTAGAATCAATAGACTATCAGTCCACGAAGAAATACTAGCACATCAAGTTAGGAGAAAACAAGAAAAGTTATTAAAGAGCTCTACACAATAACCAACAAAAAATTACAAAAAGAAGAAGAAGAAGCACAAACTACCATTACCAACTAGTCATGTAAGCTAACAATCAAATTAAAGCTAGTATCCCAGGCAGTGATGCCAAAATTTGACCCACACCCCGTGAGGTCGTAAACGTGTGGGAGAATTAAATCGTGAAGTTCCGAGTGATCAGAGATATAAAGATTTTTTTGGTACTCCCGTGCTCACTACTAACTACTATAGAGTAGTTAGTGGCAAGTCCGGGGTCATCCACAGAGACACTAGAATTTGAAAGTTAACTACACACAACCTAAAATCGAGCATCACCCTGATTGTGTTTCGGGAAAAGCTAGTGGAACATATGATTGGGGAGGGGGTTACTAACAACTAATGAGCATGCAAACAAAAAGAGTAAAAACTATAATTAACTAGTCTTGGGGATATTTGCATAACATGGCCAATTTATGACTTTGATCCAAGATTCTATCACATGTAAGATATATAAACCTATCTTATGCATGTCAAACAAAAGTTCGATCCTCTTAAGAGCCACCAAACATCCTGCATAATTAGGGAATGTGCTTCGATCACTTTTTTGACACCGCAATTCATTCCCTGTCAATCTCACTCCCAATGCTAACGAGCTCCCGCTTAAAGGAACTCAGCCTTGCATAGGTCGCAATCATTAAATATGAGAGTGAGAACAATACGTCATAAGCACTCCACTGTGGAAACCAACCCTAGACCTAGAGAGGCAAATGAAATAGCATCTCATGGTGACTCTAGGGTTGACACAACTCTAGTCGCTACAAAACAACCCTAGTTACCACAAACTATCATGCCTATCTGTCGAGGCAAGCCAAGGGTTTCCCCCGTTAAGGATCAATCTAGTGCCCCTAACATGCACTTTACTACACGGCTAGCCAATTAGAGCTAGATTATGATGATCGAGATGGTACTCTCAGGGTAGCATGAATGCACTCACCTCCCCCGGTACTCTTGAACCTACAATAGCCCTAATATAACACTACCAAGATAGAAATTAAGCATTGCACGATGGTATACTACACATGAATCCATGGAAGCATCATAGAACATACATGACATACATCTTAGAAGAATGTAAAGCATAAATCAAGCGCAACTATTCATAAAACATAAAGATAGGGAAATATATGAATCTCACATAGTCAACATCAAGTCATGAATTCAAATTATTCCCAAAGAAATAAACTACTTTAGAGACATTGAATCCAAAGCAATCATTAGATTAATGCATACACAAAACTAGGAAAATAAAATGAAGAAAAAAGATAGTCTCCTTCTCCCTACTTACTCTTAGATCTAGAAATAATGACAAAACTTAAACCCTAGTAGACTAATATTGTTGCCTATATAGTAGGTGGAATTGGACCTTAGAAAGGCCAAAAAGCTAAGAAACCCTAGCAGTCACGTCAACACGGGCCATGCAATAGTGCACAACCCGCAGAAAAGTATGCAGGCCGCAGACTGGAGGTCTTTCTCAATAAAATTGAGTGCGGAGCTCACGAGTTGGAGAGCTTGTCCTGGCCGTCTGAGTGTGCGGCCCGCATAAAATCTTTGGTAATGGGCTATGTCTGAAGGTATTTGGAGTGTGTGGCCCACACAAAAGCTCGCAGGTTGTGGTATAGAGTCTTGTTCTTCATCTTCATAGAGCGCGGGACATGTGGAATTATATGGCCAACGTCTGGACTTAGTCTCTTCAGCACTTGGCACGGCACGGGTCATGCAGATATACACGGGTCGTGCCGGTCTTCATTTTTTCCGAACTTGACTCATTTTCTTTGGCACATCCATCTACTACCATGTGTTTGCCTCGTGACCTTTAGTCTACTAACATCCTTGCGAATGACCTTCTACAATCTACTACCATTCTTGCGAATGACCTTCTTAATAATCTGAAGTGCCTGCGAGCAATCTACATGTAAAAGCTCAAAAAGGATATAGATGTTCATAGAGACTAAAATCTATTAGATCTAAAGTAAGCTACAAAATTAGGGATTTATATATGAAAACCACAGACAGTCATCTAAACCCTTGTAATGTAAACTCACCCAAATCTAGCAATCTACCACACAAAAGATAACAAAAGAGATGTTAAATGCTTAAGGAAATACATGCATTTGATGTCTCATCAGTTACCTTCTTCAAGATAGTGGCCTAATAGAGGGTGTGGTGATAAGAGATACTTCTGAACCTTTTCCAAGACTGGCTATTTGTCAGCGTAATAGACTTGGTTAGATTCCCAATGGTTAGCGAACTGGTTGTAGCAAGGTTGGTTCTTATGATAGGGTGTCACAGGATGAGTATTTACAATAACCTCCCCAGCCACGAAGTTATGAAGAGCGTTTCCAAGTAGTTTTTTTAGTGAACTGAAAAATGTATTCTATTTTTTTGCATGATTTAGATTATATGCTTCCAAGGATGTTCTGAAAAACTTTGTGCTTGTTGTAAGTATTTAATTTTTTTAAAGTAATATTTTGGCTTGCATAATTTACATTATATAATGCTTATCTCATTTTGTGATTTTTGACTGTATCTTCTGATAAGATTGATAAACTAGGGACCGGGGTGAAAGATGACATAGATCCTTCTCATATGGTGGTGAGGCTCGTGAGCACTGAAGGGAACCAATATGGGGGGGGTATACTCGCAGTAGTTAAATCTGGGGAAGAAGATGGGCTACGCACTTAACAGACTCATGAAGGAGGAGTTCCTTTGTGAGTTCGTTTGACTGGTTCGTGGGGTGGAATAGATGCACCAACAAAGAGTATGATCACTACTTGCTAGCGTGTCTGCTCTACTTGATGAAGAATATGTTAACCTGTCATATGGAGTAGAGGTGGTGAAGTATGATAGTGGGAAATCATATTTGCCTTAGCTCCCACCTCACTTAGAGCATCTCTAATGGTAAACTATAATATCTTGTAGTTTATCTTGTCATGTCACTTTTCAAGCAGGTGGGTTGGCAAGCTACACACTTCTCCAATGGTTAGCTCTAGTTTTTAAAGCTTGATAGGTCCTACATATTTAATTCTTAGAACTATTTTAACATAATTATATCATTGTAATTGATTTCATCTAGTAAGAAAGTGATTTTATTTGAATTTAAAGAACTTTACATTAATGACATCCGACATCAAGCAACGTGCTTTGTTGAGCGGTACGGCTTGACAAGCGGCATATGTGGCGTCTGCAACAATGGTGAGAGACCTTGCTACAAATTTTGAAATATTACAAGCAGGTCCAATAGTAACACGATTGGAGATGCTCTTATAGATTTAGTGATCTTCGAGGGATCTATTCGTCCCTTCAAAGTTCATTATCCTTGTTGAGAAATATCGACAGAGAAACTTTACTTGGGTTGTTATGGCTTTACCAAGCCATTGCTTCTAGAAGCTCAAGTAACTACATGCATATATAATAGTTTCGCAGGTAGCCTTTTGTAAGTTTTCCTAGGGGAAGCTTCTTTTTCATTTAAGCAAGAAATTCTATTGAAATACTTAGTTTTTGCATGAATCTAATATTTGAATTAATAAATTATTTATTGAATATGCTAGTGTCATTTTGATTTCATTAAATTTGCTAAGGTTATCTTCCTTAGGTGTAAGCTGATAATTCGGTTGATATTCCTAGAAAGTTTCTTGGTTAATGAATTTTTCTGAAGCTATGACATGAATTGGACTCGCTATTTAAGTGATCTTAATTGGAGTTTGAAGTAGATCGTGCAAAATGTGATTCTTTAACTGATAATGCTTCATTGTGTTATTCCTATAGGCATTATCTATTGTTCATGTGTATATCATGCAACTCAAATATTTAGCTGCTATTACTTAAGTAGCTCATATAGCTATTTGATTTAAACCTTTGATTGGAGTACAATTGTTATTGAGCTTACTAACTTAGTCATTTACCGACTCAATCTTGATTCGGTTCATATAATGTGTAGCTAAGCGACCTATATAATCTTGGACTCTTTATGGATTTCCTTTTCTCATTGTCTAGTATCATGTATCTACTTTTCATAAAGAGTGAATAGTAATACAGGAACGTAGCTTTGTTGCGGGTCTTCCTTAGTGGGAAAAATTTATAATTTTGTGTTCATAGCATCATTGAGAGTTTTCCTGGCACAGTTGTGTTAGTTTTCCACTTACTTGCTCCCTGAGTGTGGGATCTGTCTATTTTCTCCATGTATCTACTATGTGGGTAGCAACTCTAGCGTTGGCTCCAGCCTTTCCCATGAACTATAAAAACTGTGAAAGAACATTTTGATTCCCCACAAACGCCACTACTATTGTGGAAAATTCCTTCCAAGTAATGATAGTGCATGAAATCAGCTCACGGCGAGTCCTAGCCTCTTTGAGTACCTGCAAATGTCTTCGAGGAGGAAACTTCGATGTCGCATGAATATTTGTGCCTTTCAAAAGTAAAACATCTTCTACCTATTTTGGTGTTTCATAACCTTATTTATAGATCTTTGATCATGTGATTGTGATTGTGGTTCGATTATTGCACTTCGTTCTTTGGATCATAGTCCAGTAAAAAATGTGGCAAGTGTAATTCTTTGCTATTTCCACAGTTTTTTTCTTCAGTTAGTGTCATTATTGTGTTTCAGGTCTTCGTTGATTCGACCAACCGTTATGATTTAGTGAAGCGGTAGTTACGAAAACTCTTTTTTTTTACTAAGTTGGACCGAGTAGGTCATATATATACCACTTATATACAAAATACTATCCATGTTTAAAAAGATGATTTTTTAGCACCAAAATACATAATCACCAAATGAAGATGAAAATGTTAACCATGCATGACTAAGTGAATATGGATGCCACTTGCACATACAATGTTCTTATGATTTACTCTATTAAATACTACTAGTTAGATTCCATCGTGCGATGCGCGGTGAGCTGGATAAAAAGAATTGTATAAATAATTGTTACTACTAAAAAGGGTTAATCATTGCATAAAAATATGAAATGAAATATTTAAATACATAAAAGCATAACACAGGAAATCTCAATAAAGTGGTAGTTTCATTCTATAAATATATGCAAAATAACATCCATAATTCCATCTATGAATGGAACATTTGCATCAAAAGAGAGTATCTTTAAGGGGAACAAAATATATTCACATATATACAACAACTAACTGAAAGCTAGCCTAATTTTGGCTTCTTACCTTCTGCCTTTGAAGGATCAGCAGACTCTATATCAAGTTCAGATATCAAATTGTTTTTCGCCTTTGGATGAGCTGCTTGAGAAGCTTCAGAAGCATTTAATGAACAAATATATATGATTAATGGAATTTGTATCAAGCTAAGACTTGTATGTACCAGTAGCATTTACATTAAGAAAAGAAACATTCAGAAAATGATATCTAGGCAAGGTTAAGACGAAAAATAAAATGCCCCAGATGATAATAAACACTTCTGCTAAAACAAAATGTACCAACAGTAGGTAGTGAGGAATCCACCGAAGATGTAAATAGAAACTGACCTCTTGAGCGAACACAAAGATTATGAATCTGCTGGGCATTCAATCTTCATTTGCTTTCTCTACCCAATCTTTGTCATATCCTACAGAGCATTAGGATTTGAGTTTGACAGAGAAATCAACACGAAAAAGGGGTTTTTTTTTTTGCTTTTATGCAGTAAGTTGGTCTAAATGTGGTTAGCTTTTTTTAGATGAGGTTGAGCACAGCTTAAAAAGAGGATTGATGATAAGTATAATGTAATCAGTTTGCTGAAAGTTACTGTGCAATAGAAATTCAGTTTGTAAATGATGACAAACAAAAAAAAATCTTTGTTTTGTGGAATGAAATATCAGCTTTCTGAAAATTGCTGATCAAAATATCATGTCAAACTTTGTGTCTATGTAACTTTGTGCATAAGTTGGAATGGATGAAAACATTTATAATATCTGATGAAATTGTTGATCAAAGTTGGAATGGACTTGAATGGGATTCCTGGTGCCAAAGATTCACCTTTGGATTACCAAAGGTTTGCTTCTCATTGCTTCGAAGTCCTGGCTTTGCATATTTCCAGTTTATAGAGTTAAAGTCTCTGTGAACGATAATGCTTTGTAAAATATTTATCTTTAGTTTTCAAGCATTTGAAATAACATGTTAGTTTTAAAGATGGACACAGAACTACATAGTACCGGTAGATGTGTCATTCAGCTGCTTAAAATCGGACGTTGTATTGGTGTAAGAGAATCTAACTCCAACCGGAGATTCCACGAAGAGTAAATTTGCTTCTGCACAATCAATACATCGATAAATATCTACCATTACCATATACAAGCAGCAGTCATGCTATCATTAAAGGTAAACAATTACCTTTGTTCCATGAGCAGTTATTGAAGATAAGTCTATCTCCATGTTTGGTAACACGAAGAGGACCTAACTCTGAAGTTGCACCATAACCAATCGATGAACATCCAGGCCCTTGAAGAAACCATATCGTTTAGCACTATAAAAAAGACCCTTTCTGAACAACAAATAATGATTACAACCCGGTTTTCATTTCCTGTAACACATTTATTCATTCATCTAATTCAAATACTTGCAATGGTCAGCTATACCTTGGAGGGTTGTTTTCTTACACTTACATTCTTGGCTGTTCAATTTCACTTATTATCAGGCGATTAATATCCCGAAGAAATTTTGAGAGTCAAACAGGAAGTTGAAACTGAGTTTGTTGGTCAACATCCAAGCTCGGGTTGCACGGAAATGATTGTAAGTGCTCCTCTATGGCTTGAATGATATCACAGTGTGCTAAAAAAACCAACAAACACTTGTTACTTTTCTTGGTCAACACCCAAAAAAAAGAATTAACCAACAGCCAGGGCTAAAAAAACTGGAAGACATCAATACCTGAAATATGATAAGCCCTATCAGAATTGGTTGTGTATCAAACCCAAAACTCTGAAACAAAACCTTTGAGTTCGTCACAAGGGTGTACCTTCCAAATTGGAAAAATGTTATGATCTGCCATGGATGGAAAACAAAATTTAGCATTAACATTTCAGCTATGCTACAATTTTGGATTATAGAAACTAAACAACAAAACACCAACCGATAAGCAAGACACATCTATAACATCAAATAGCAATGGCAGTAATAGAATCGGCCTGGTCATTTCAAACATAGCAAATTAAATATATATATATATATATATATATATATATCCTAAAGGCTGACCTCTTCATGCTTGAAAGAATAAAATTAATGGGAAAAAAGGGAAAAACGTTTTTAGTCTCAATATAACCAACACTTTCTTCACTTAAACTTTCCCTAACTGTTGCTTTTGACCACTAAAAGTATTCTGCCCCGTGTCAGAATAAAGCCATAGTAGTTAAAGAATAAAAAATAGTACAGTTTTGAACATGCAAGGGAGAATCAAAAATACCTGGACAGCTACAAAGGAATATAACGTGTGATTTAATTTCCAATGCCCCAGTTCATGAGCAATAACAGCAACGACTTCCTCCTCGTCGTCCTTGCACTACATTACAAAAATCAACAGAATAAAAGTTTATGAAAGAGAGAGAAGGCATTTATTAATAGCTGCTATACTTCTTAATTCTCTAATCAAGTCAAACAACCATAATTTCAAACTTCTCAGTCTCGCATATACAAAACCAGCATTCCGCTGAACTGGACAAAAATCTTCTCTAGTACACTAAACACATAATAGGCCAAACAATACAAGTTCTATTGCACAAAATTGAGTAACCGCTTGAATTTAACCAGAACTTACTGCACTAAGTCAATTTGTAAAGAGGCATACCCACCTCCATCAAGAACTCGATACTTTCTATATGAACAAGATAAAGACAACAAAAGCAGTATGCACACAAAGGTAATTTGTATAGTTACTCTTCCACAGTTAATAGCACCAACAAGACGCAGACACAGACACCAATGCTCCAGTCAGAGGTCAAACTTTCTTGATGATCAGATGAGCCAAACATACTTTCATAAAATTATTATAACATTCATGATCTTCCACTCATTACTGTACAGAACAAATTTCCTCACCACACTCAGTATAAATGCACTTAATTGTACGATGGTAAGCTAACTTAAAGACGTAATTCAACACGTGCACATTCTCTGTTTGTATAGTGAAAGAAATCAACTCCCAACAACATCCTACAATCCAATCAGTGACCACAACTAAGAAGACAATTTGAGAAGCATAACTAACCTGCTGAAGCAAAGTATCATAAAGGACAATACGTTTGTTCTTGAAGAATCCATACATGTATGCCTGCAGTAAATGCTGACACATCAGTATTTAGGAGGGTCAAACAGAACAATTTGAACAGCATTCATTAATTGTGATGTTGGTTATCCGTGTAAGCAAATCACTGTAATATCGAATATAGACCGATCACAACACAAAACACAAGGCAACATGCAATAAAAACAAAGAACCATATTGAATTACTCACATTGCTATGGCTTGACCTTGTTGACCCATCAACAATGAACAACTTCTTCAGAGGGAATTTCAGTGAGGAAGCAAGATTCTCAAATTTTTTTCTAAGCTCTCCCTCTGGAAGCTATTAATTCAAGGATAAAGAAAAATCAATAAATATAAACCCTTACAAGTACCACATAGAAAGAACTGATTTTTTTTAAAAGGTATGACAAATTTGCATTACTTACTGGTGTGAACTTGTTGAGAAGTGGGGCTATGAGAGCAGGATACAGAGTCAGCATCACAGTGGAAAGAACAAACATGAATCCCACAAATATATCGCAAGGTAAGGACCTCCTTTCTGCAACAAATCAATTAAATATCAATGTATTATCCTAGAGTAGTAGTCTAGTATCTGTGGCAGTTGGACAACAAATTACATGGGTTAGTGCACAACTAAAATGTGCAACTGTACAATTATGATGATGGCAGCAACAATGGGTGGACCAATCACCACAGCCAGGACAATTCGTTTTATCATGTCTCTGAAGAACATCCAAACTGTTTGCTACACCAGATAAATGTGTTCCATAGAGGTTAGCAACCAAAAAAGAAGTCATGAAGCATTATAGTTAACAAAGAGATCTAAATAGAAACTAATAATTATCTTATTGAACTACAAAAGATGTCAATGGAATTGGATGGGTACCTTGTTGAAACCATGGTGTGCTTCAATCACAAACGTTGAGTACAAAGAAAATGGTAAATCTGTTATCGGCATTTGAACAAGGTAGTAACTCGTAAGTGATTGATGACGAATTTTGGATAGACGGAAGGAATAATAAACAATGAAATGGAACAAATTTCCGTATGTGTTTCTGATGACTATAGTAGTAAATCCTTCTTATGCAGACCAATTTTTTGAGCCAGCCAATTTCAGAGCAGTGGACAACAATTGGCAAGTTTTTCTCGAACGATTTCTCATCCTAATTGTTGCATGTTTTCACCTTACTAAATAAACCTAAGGAATCTAAAATCAAATTGTAACAAGTCATGACCAACTAACATTGAAATAAAATTTCTATATAAGCATGTCTGATTTTATTTAGCAGAGACTCTAGGAGCACTAAAGATGCTTGAGCACCTTCATACACTAATCAGAAATTTAATATAATCACCTGTGACCAGATCATAACACCAGCTAAAAATGCCAAAGTGTGTAAAATTTCATTGTCCTCATTAAGACCAGCAAGGAGCATGAATTCGGCTGCTTTCTGCAGGAAAAGGTAGCTACAGAGATGAGATTTGAGCAGGATAGAATAACATGCACCAGATTGGTGTCAAAACAAGTGCTAATCCCATCTTTAATCACGATTTAGCAGCTTAAACTGGCATATATAGCAAACTAAACCATCAACAGAAGTGTATATCAATATCATAACACAACACCCAATCTTTCTATGTATAAACCCTAATTTTAATCAGATAAATACAACATCTGAACTAAGATAACAATTAACTGGGCTTGAAATCACTGTACGTTACTGTTGCGGCCGGAGATTCCTCGGAGTCAACCCGGTTCGCACCGTTGACCGGTGTGGCCGATTTCGCCGCCGTCTTCTGAAGCTGAGGCAGCGGCTGCTGCTGGTGGAGCACTGACCTATGGTAGCGCCGCATCGGCGGGTTGTAGAACCTGTCCACGCCGTTGCTCCGAGAAAGTGCGAGAATAGGGTTTGGAACGATGATGAAGGAAGAAAATCAAGTCGCGTCTGGAAAAGTGAACTGGGATAAGGGCGAAAATGCTTAAATAGGGCAGGCTAAAACGACGTCGTTTTGGGCTGCCACCTGGGAAAAGGCGAAAATGCCCCTGATCAAAACGGCGCCGTTTGGTTGACACAAAATCTGGACGACACATTTGTGTCAACCGCTGGTTTTGGGCAATATCTTTTGTATATATACTTAGATGATGATGTGAACAAATAAATAATTTATTTTTTATTTGGCTATGTCTGTAAGTCCCATAAGGGGAGTATGCTTCTATCAGGGTTTCCCCCCTTTTGTTAGAATTTCGTTGGGGAAGCTTTCTCCCTAAATTTCATTTGATGATGGCTGGGGTGTCTCTTCTTCTCCCCTTTTTATTTCCTTAAATGTCTCTGTGGATCTTTTCCGCTTTTGCTGCGTTTTATTTATCATTTCTAGCTTTTTTTACTGAGGTGCTTTTCCTCGTTGCTTCCGGTCTTCTTCGACTAATGTGCATTTCCTTGTCATTTCAGGCCATTTCCCTTTTACAATTTTTTAGCCTTTGCCTCAAACTCTCATCAACTTGAAAAAGTTGGTTAAAACCTTCCAGCCTGCGCAAGGCTTGTGGAGCTTTTCATCAGCCTGTTACAGCTGGCTAGCATTTCTCTGATTGTGCGGGATCAGGAATTCTTTTGCTATCTTTTGTGAGTGAGATCATTTGTCTCGTTCCCTCTATCTTCATCATTGGTGTTAACAACTCTTTAGCCGTTCTCCATCGTGGTGCTTTGCTTCTTTCAGCTATTGTTGATTTTCTAGAATTTTTACTTGATAACTGCATTTCATTTCATACACCAAAAACATAACGTTTGCGGGGGTATTGTGTTAAATTCCCTAGGATCATACCCTGTTTGGGTTTACAAAGAACTTAATCCTCCTGGAATTTCACCCTCTCCGCACAAAATAAAAAACTATTCCAGTACTTAGAATGAACTTAGGGTCATATAGCTTATCATGCACAGTACTTCCTGAGATTTTCCATGTCCCAGGTACATGGCACTTCATTTCCCTCCATCGTTTCCAGCTTGTAGGCTCCTTTGCCCAATACCTATGCCACTTTGTAAGAACCTCTCAAGTCGCATCCATCTTCTTTTCCCCTTGTGCCTTACTGGCTTCATTCTTTCTAAGGGAGATCATACTCATAGGCCTCACCTTGCTGGGAATGTCTTGTTAGATGCCCCATTTTGGAGACTAAGTTTGTGGATGAGAAGACAATCAAAGACTTCAAACTCCACAAATTGTTCATGATGATGTTGAAGATGGTACGGCTTAGAGATTTTATGAATATGTCAGCACCCACCTAAACTAGGTATACTTTGGAGTTTCTTGCGACTGTCACTAGAGACAGAAATAGGTTCATGGGGAAGATTTTTAGATTCCACCTGGGGGTGTGGCTAGATCTATGTCTCATGTAGAGATGGCTCAAGCATTCGGGTGGAAGCACTACACTGATGTTACTGGATAGAATGAGGATTCCACGGGCTAATGTGCACACTTTTTGGCCCTCCATCACCCTACAAGTGAGGAGAAAAAAAAGCAAGAATAGTGATATCATGCATCTAACATTGAGATACGTGGCGAGATTGCTGAGCATAGTGGTCAATTTCCATGGGGAGGCCACCACTGTTACTAAGAGGGATTGTATGATACTATGGTCTATTTGCATGGGGTCGGCCTGCCCTAATTTGGTGGATGGGTTCATTGGAAATTGTAACCCTCTCCAAGGTGTGGTCAGGGAAGATAGAAATTGGAAGCATGATATCACTTATGGTTGCTTATTATAGCCTTCTAGTGGACTCTGACATGTGGGAGAACACGACCGACTTGCACACCCTCACTCCTTCAGTCTTGATAGAGGATCAGATGATACGTATTGAGCATGAGACTGTATTCTGGCAATACAAGGGAAAGAATTTCATGAGGTTACCCAAGAGAGAGATGCCACACCCTCTTGGCATAGACTATTTGGCACTAGCCGTCCCGTGTCACCGTAATCATTTGTGAGAATAAGTATGGACAGAGACCACGCCCTTTCACACTGCCAATGTCATTTCAACTCCAAAAATGCAAAAACCAGCCAACGGCCCATGCCAAATAACATGGGCGAATGATTCAGAAGTTCAAAATGGAGTACCAGTAAATGGCCCATACCACCCTACATAGCCCATGTTATCACGAGGATACACGTCCATGTGCCAGGGCTGCCAGACCGTGTCAGCATGAGGCCACACTGTTGCATAACCCATGGCGTTTCCAGCTGCTAGGTTTTTTTGGCTTATTTTAAGCCTTTTTCAAGGCCCAATTCCCTACTACTATATACATCAACCTATGTCTATTAGGGTTTAAGT